>CM059451.1:16003123-16235623 GCA_030390025.1 Squalus acanthias
GCCTCAACCACTCCCTGTGGTAGCGAGTTCCACATTCTCACCACTCTCTGAGTAAAGAAGTTTCTCCTGAATTCCCTATTGGATTTATTAATGACTATCAGAGCCCCAGCCTGTTCAGCCTTTCCATGTAATCATCCATGTGAATTTTTTTTTACACCTTCTCCAGTGCCTCTCTATCCTTTTTATAATATGGAGACCAGAACTGTGCACAGTGCTCCAAGTGCGGTCTAACCAAGGTTCGATCCAAGTTTAACATAACTTCCCTGCTTTTCAATTCTGTCCCTCTAGAAATGAACCCCAGTGCTTGGTTGGCTTTTTTATGGCCTTATTAACCTGCGTCGCTACTTTTAGTGATTTGTGTATCTGTAGCCCCAGATCCATTTGCTCCTCTATCCCATTCAGACTCTTATTTTCCAAGGGGTATGTGGCCTCCTTATTTTTCCTACCAAAATGCGCCACCTTGCACTTATCCATATTGAAGTTCATTTGCCAATGAGTTGAATGTTCAACTTTCTGCCTCGGGTAAGAGTGGAACGACTGAGCCAGTCTGATGTATAAAAGTTCCTATGTCTTCCCACGGTAGCGCTGTACTGCCAGGGATTTGTAATTCGAGATCAGCGTGACATTTGATGCACCCCTTTTTCCAAGAACGAACACCTGAATTGTTAAATGGCGCTCGTTTATTTTTCTTTTGGGAACGATCTCAAATGCACAGCGAGCGGAGCCGGGATTGTGAATGGAGGCAATGGTGTTTTAATTATAGGGAAGGCTGGTGGTTTGGGGACAGCAGGCTGTTCAAGGCCTGAATTTAATCTCCCCATTGTTTACATTCACCACATTGCCAGACAGCCTTAGATAACCTGTCCAGCACATGTGCTGTCGCAACAGGCAGGAACAGCAGGGGTCTGGGGGGACTCGGATCAAACTTCACAATAATCTGTCTCCTTGGAATCCATTTACGTTGGAGCTGGGTTTAAATTGCACCAAAATGAAAGGCCATTTCAGTCCAACACTTGAGTCAGTTAAGCTTCAGGTGGTGTTTTATTTAAAGGTACCTGTAGATACTTTTTTTGGAAAGACTTTCCCCTTGCTTTCTCCTCTCTGTTGGTGTAGATTCCAGCAGCGCGCTCAGTGTGAGCTGAGGCTCTGGTAGCACCCTCGCCTCCGAGTCAGACGGTTGAGAGTTCAAGTCCCACTCCAGGGACTTGAGGACAAAAATCCAGGCTGTCACCCCACAGCCGCAGTGCTTTCATCTGTCCCGCCTAGAATCATCGTGTTTTACAGTTCAGGAGGAGGCCATTTGGCTTATCGTGCCCGTGCTGCTCTCTGGAAAAAGTTAAACCCATGAGTTCCATTCAATGTTCCCGTTAAGCTGTGTGGCCGCACAGTGGTCTGGAGCTCCCTCGCAGGCTGCTCACCGGCTTTTAAATGGAAAAACCGCGCATGCGCGGAGATTTGAGCGGGCCACGCACCAAAAAAAAATTAGAGGGAGCATTCCCCTGCTCTATCCTCACACCCTATTAAAACGATTCTTTTTCAGATATTTATCCACTCTCTCAAAAGTATTATGGATTCTGTTTCCACGATTAACATCGAATTTTACAGCACAGAAACAGGCCATTCGGCCCAACTGGTCCGTGCCCGGTGTTTCTGCTCCACACGAGCCTCCTCCCACCCCTCTTCATCTCACCCCATCACCATATCCTTCTATTCCTTTCTCTCTCACGTGTTTATCCAGCTTCCCCTTAAATGCCTCTATACTATTCGCCTCAACCACTCCCTGTGGGAGCGAGTTCCACATTCTCACCACTCTCTGGGTGAAGAAGTTTCTCCTGAATTCCCGATTGGATTTATTAGTGACTGTCTTATATTGATGGCCCCTACTTTTGGACTCTTCCCACAAGTGGGATCAGATTTTTTTTGTGTTTTTTGATATTGTTTTTTGTAATAATTTGTGGCCCTGTTCGGGGGTTGTGGCCCATGTCTCTGGCCCTTTGCTCCAAAGGTTGGGCGTCTCCGCCTCTACGGTATCAGAGCAGTGCGGCTGGGCTGTCAGCCCAGAGCAAAAATCGGGACCGTGGGATATGGGTCACCAGCGCCGAAGCCAGACCTCTGACCGAGCCAGGGACCTAAGAGCTACTCCAGCTGCACTGTCCGCATTCTGTCAATCCACAAAACTCTACGGAATACAACAGCAAAGCCCCTGCCAGCAGTGCTGGTCTCCCAGACAGTGTCACTAATTCGGGCTTTGGCTCTCGTCTGCAGAATAAATCATCAGCTGCTAATACAGGCTTGTTGCCGCATATATTGGGCTGCGGAAAAGAACCACTTTCCACAGCGCCTTTCTCGACCACTGGACGTCCCAAAGCGCTTCACAGCCAATGAGGTACTTTTTCAAGTGGAGTCGCTGTTGTAATGTAGGAAACGCAGCAGCCAATTTGCGCACAGCAAGCTCCCACAAACAGCAATGTGATAATGACCAAATAATCTGTTTTAGTGATGTTGATTGAGGGATAAATATTGACCAGGACGCCTGCTCATAAAATCATAGAAATTTACAGCACAGAAGGAGGCCATTCGGCCCATTGTGTCCGCGCCGGCCGACAAAGAGCTATCCAGCCTAATCCCACTTTCCAGCACTTGGTCCGTATCCTTGCAGGTTATGGCACTTCAAGTGCATATCCAAGTACTTTTTAAATGTGGTGAGGGCTTCTGCCTCTACCACCCTTTCAGGCAGTGAGTTCCAGACCCCCACCACCCTCTGGGTGAAAAAAATTCTCAAATCCCCTCTAAACTTCCAACCAATTACTTTAAATCTATGCCCCCTGGTTTTTGACCCTTCTGCTAAGGGAAATAGGTCCTTCCTATCCACTCTATCTAGGCCCCTCATAACTTTATACACCTCAATTAGGTCCCCCCTCAGCCTCCTCTGTTCCAAAGAAAACAACCCCAGCCTATCCAATCTTTCCTCGTAGCTAAAATTCCCCAGCCCTCCTCCTTCGGAATAGTGCCGTGGGATCTTTTACATCCACCTGAGGGGGCGGACGGGGCCTCGGTTTAATGTCTCATCCGAAAGACGGCACCTCAGCACTGCCCCTCCGACAGTGCGGCACTCCCTCAGTACTGTACTGGGAGTGTCAGTGTAGATATTTGTGCTCAAGTCTCTGGCGTGGGACTTGAACCCGCAACCTTCTGACTCAGAGGCGAGGGTGCTACCAACTGAGCCAGGGCCAAATCTCAGGGCGATTGTCTGTTGGGCATTTTTGCAGTTCAGAGCTCGGTGTGGTGCGTCACTGCACCAGCCTCTAGCTCCTCTTTTGCAGGGCTCGATCCCCACCTCCTGTATGCTGATGGGAGAAGCGTGGGCCCCACGAGAAAAGCATTGTCTGTGACTCTCCCACTGGGATAAAGGAGTCGGATTCAGCAGTGTAAACACCGGAAGCTTCTCACGGGCGCTGGTCTCCCCAGTATCCCAGCACCCCAGTGCAAGAACAGCTTTTGCCTGCTGTTTTGTCCCACCTGTATCTCATTTTGAAAAGCAGTCATTTCGCTAATCTAATTAGCGAAGTCGGGGCTATTTTGAGAAGTGCTTTCAAGTGAAATCTTTAATCGTTGCAGCTTTAATCAGTAGTTGTGTGGTAGCTGCAGCTCGTGTGTGGGTGTTTGGCTTGTCCTGATGCCCCTCCCTCCCGCTGACCTAAGACAATCTGTTATATTTCATTATTTTTTGCTGCAACATCCCCCCTCCCTGTTGCGCGCACTTTCATTTCTGCAGTTGAAAAGATCAAGCCGCTGAATGTTTGGGTGGAAATGGTCAGTACAAAGCTTTATTCATAAACACATGCTGCAATCTCTTTGCCCATTCCCACCCCAGCTCACACCCACACGTCATTCAGCTCATTCTTGGCTCGATTTCCAACTGCAAACTTCAGCCATCCCGACATATCCGCCGAGCGATTGAATGCCTCATGAGTGTGCTCTGCTCTGCACGGTTGCACACAGCACTGAGCAAGCTGATGCTTAAGATTTTACTCATTAATTGTGGGCAAGAGCTGTTTTATTTAACCCCCTCACTCTCGAGGTCCTGCCGCTCCACCTGCTCACAATTTTCGGCTGTTCTTTCCTGAAGGCTTGGTCTCTCCCCGGAGATCGCCAGCTATGCTCCACTGCCAACCCCCTCCTTAAACCCCTCTTCCCCTGCCCCATTCACCCTCGCCTCCAACAAGTCCAAGGTGCTCATGGACTTCTTTATCACTAAGATTGAGACCATCTGTTCAGCTACCTCTGCTGCTTCTACCCCCCATTCCCCTTGAGCACCAAGCCAAACCACCTCTCTCCCCACCCCCCCCAGTTCCCTCTGCTATGAACCAGTGTCTTTCTCACCTCCCCCTCAGAGCCCATCACCTCCATGAGATCCATCTCCTACTCCCTTGGCCACAGTCCCACCAAACTGCTGACCACTCATCATCCCTTCCTGGTCCCCATGTTGGCTGATATTGTAAATGGTTCCCTCTCCTCCGGTACCACCCCTCCATTTCAAAATCGCCCCATCCTCAACTCCTCTATCCTTGCAAAACGCTCTTATCTCCAAACTTCCTTTCCTCTTCAAAGTTCTTGGAAGTGTTGACTCCTCCTGAATCCATGCCTATTTTTCCAGTAACTCCCATGTTTGAATCGCTCCAATTGGGTTTCTGCTCTTGCCACAGCCCTGAAATGGCACGAACAAGTCGCAAATGACATGCTATGTGACTTTGACCAGGGTGCATCATCTGCACCCTTCGACACAGTTGACCACACCAATCCTCCTCCATTACCTCGCTTGTCCAGCTCAGTCGGATCGCCCTCTCTTGGTTCCGCTCTTACCTATCCAATTGTAGCCAGAGCATCACCAGCGATGGATGATCGTCCTGGCTCCACGGCGTCGTATTCGACCCAGAGCTGAGCTTCCAACACCCCATCACAAAGGCCATCTGCTCCCACCTCTGTAACATCACCCCCTCCGCCCCTGCTTCTGCTGAAGTCCTCATCCATGCTTTTGTTAGCTCCAGAGTTTGTCTGATTGTGCTCCTGTGGAGCGACTTAGGACGTTTATAACTACATTAAAGGCGCTATATAAATGCAAGTTGTGTGTGCCTCACTGTCAGAGCCATGCTGTGTGCGCTTCTCCTTTGCTCCCAGTTCACAGGAAGACGTGCAGTGTGATTTAAAGATGCATTAGGAGAGCAGCGCTCTTGGGCAGCTCTCGATACCCGGCCTATAACAGAGAAAAGGACCCCCCCCCCCCCCCCCCAACCCTTGAGTTAATCTCGGCTGGGACCGCACAATGGGTGCTACAGTTGGAAAATCAGCCTGGGTTCCTGCTCCTGATCGCTATCCAACAAACCCCTGCTGGAAACAGATACCGAGTGAGGAAAGGTCTGGGTTCAGCTGTAATTGCCATCTCCCTGCCGTTGATAAGCTGATGCTTTGTGTCAGGGCTCCTACACAATAGCCTTTGAGGTGAGGTAACAGAGGGACATTGCACTGCAATGCTGCAGGCAGTTAGTGCCTTCAGGAGGTGAGAAAATGGGCAAGAGAGAAAAGGGATTAGGCTGTTACTATTTTTTTTCGCAAGTGTTCCATTAAAGATGGATAATTACACATTGGGTGTTAAATTTCCAGTAGGTGTTAATGTTCCTCATCAGCATTTAACAATCCTGGCAGCACCAGGAGCAGGGATGACTCTCGCGTTTTGAATGACTTGGTGGGGGGATTTAATCAGTTTCTGATTAGTGTCTAATGGCACACCTCAGTGAGTCTGACCACAGGGATTGCCTATTCCACGCTTTGAGTGGCTCATATATGTACCACGGAGCCTTGTAAAGATTTAAGTGTCATCTTGCTTCGTTGGTGCCACTTGGCTCTGAGTTAGAAGTGAGTGTCACCATCTTTGCCAGGCGTGGCATTTTAAACCATGGGATCTTTTGCTTGAACCCAGGTAATCACTTAATCTAGCCTGATGAAGAGGGATCGCTGCATCGACGGAGATCTGATAAGGTGCAAAAGATCCCACAGTACTTTTTCGAAGAAGAGAATGATAGATTTTTGTTAACCAAAGGTATTAAGGGATATTGGGCAAAGGCGGATATATGGAGTTAGGTCACAGATCAGCCATGATCTGATTGAATGGCGGAACAGGCTCGAGGGGCTGCATGGCCTCCTGTTCCTATGTCCCTAAGAGCAGGGAGTCCTGGCTGACATTCATCACTCAACCAACATAGGAAGTATCAGCTCCGATCACTCACCCTATGGCAATTTATTCAATCTTGTTTGCAGAAATCAGCTGCATAGAGTGGTAGAGGCAGAAACCCTCACCACATTTAAAAAGTACTTGGATGTACACTTGGGATGCTCTAACCTGCAGGGCTACGGACCTAGAGCTAGGAAGTGGGATTAGGCTGGATAGCTCTTTGTCGGCCGGTGCGGACACGATGGGCCGAAATGGCCTCCTTCCGTGCTGTAACTTTCTATGATAAAAATAGATATTACACTTTGGAAGTTGTTCGTGGGCTGTGAAGTGCTTTTGGACGTTCCGAGGTTGTGAAAGGAGTTTATATAGGTGTCAGTCGTGGCTCAATGGGCAGCTGTCTCGCCCGAGTCAAAGGTTGTGGGCTCATGTCCCACTCCAGAGACTTGAGCACATAATCTAGGGAGTGCCGCATTGTCGGAGGTGCTGTCTTTTGGATAAGACGTTAAACCGAGGCCCCGACTGGCCCCTCGGGTGTGTGCAAAAGAGCCTATGGCATTATTCAGAAGAGCTGGGGAGCAATATTTATCCCTCGACCAACATCACTAAAACAGATGATCTGGCCGTTATCACATTGCTGTTTGTGGGATCTTGCTGTGCGCAAACTGACTGCGGCGTTTCCTACATTACAACAGTGACTGCACTCCAAAAAAATGCTTCATTGGCTGTAAAGCGCTTTGGGACGTCCTGAGGTTGTGAAAGGTGCTGTAGAAATGCAAGTCTTTCTTTAAATGCTGGGATCAGTGTTCTGAGTAATTTTCATACATCTCATGCTTGGTGTTCTGTGTAGGATTTATGTGGCAACAGCATTAACAAGTCATTAAAAAAATCTTTGGGACCACAAAATTCAAACGAGTAAATAAAGAAATTGGGTTGCTCGGGACTGTGGTGCCGCGTGTAGCTGATGAGCTGTGCTTTGGGCCTTGCTGTGCGCTGCTTTGTAAGCTGGTTCTGCCTGCTCTTGGGGAGGTGAAGCACTGGGTGGTGGTTACTGGGCATGGCAGCTGCCCCCCCCCCTGCCTTGCTGCGGGTGGGGGAGCTCCCGTTTTGTTTTGGCCACGCGCACCTGCAGCTGCGATTATTCACGTTTCCGGTCTGGCCAACGCCGAAGAAAGTCAGCAGCCAGAATCGCAACTGCGACCTTTAACGTTCCCATTCCGCCGGTTTCCCATTCCGCCCTGCAGTGGAAACGGGGTGAGCTTGGAACATGGGCAGCCACACCCTATTGCGACACGAGATGAATAGAATGAGAAGGGATCTCTTCGCGCAGGGGGTTGTTTGAGCATAGACATCTTTGCCACTGGGAGTAGTCGAGACCGAGATTGTTTCATCTTTTAAGGGAAGAGCTGATAAAACATTGGCAGAGGGAGCTACGATAGCAAAATACTGCGGATGCTGGAAATCCGAAATAACAACAGAAAACGCTGGAAAAACTCAGCAGGCCAGGCAGCATCCGTGGAGAGAGAAACAGAGTTAACGTTTCAGGTCGAAGACCTTTTCGTCAGAACTGGAAAAAAGCAGGAAATGAAATAGATTTAAAGCAAGGATAAAGCTGGGAAAAGGGAGAGGGGATGAAAGAACAAAAGGAGAGATTAAGAGACATTAAGAGATCCACCCTTTTGTTTGGCCCCCCCCCTTTTTTTCCCCCTCCCAGAAGCTGGCAGCTGTCCTTCATTCTGCCAGTGCATTTCACATTTCTTTTAGCCTCAACCTGTCACATTAACACCTCCTCTTGCCTTGATCATCTCTTAATGTCTCTTAATCTCTCCTTTTGTTCTTTCATCCCCTCTCCCTTTTCCCAGCTTTATCCTTGCTTTAAATCTATTTCATTTCCTGCTTTTTTCCAGTTCTGACGAAAGGTCTTCGACCTGAAACGTTAACTCTGTTTCTCTCTCCACGGATGCTGCCTGGCCTGCTGAGTTTTTCCAGCGTTTTCTGTTGTTATAGCAGAGGGAGCTACATGGCTATGGGGAGAGAGCAAGGCAGTAGGGATCGTTTTGGATTGCTCTAGCAGGGCAGAGACGTGATGGGGCACACACGCACTTTCTGTGCTGTAAATATCTGATTATTAGCTCAGTGGCCAAGTGCAGTCCTTGGGTGGTCCTGAGCTATTCAGCGCAGAAGGGTCCCCTGGTTTGACCCCCAGATCTTTGCTGAGTTAGTTGGTCGGAATGGAGGTACAACAGTAGGCTTCAGATCCCCATGGATTCCCGCCCCCAATCGCTGTCCTGGAAACCCCATTGGCAGCGTGTGTGTGTGTGTGTGGGGACAAGATTGGACTTTGGGACGATGCAGTCGAATCTCCTGTTGTACTTATTGTCCAGGGTCTCGTGTAAGGAAATGGGTAATATGCCAAAGGGGGCGATGAATCTCATTGGGCCATATCCCAGCATGAGTCACTGCCCTCAGGAGAGGGGAGAGAGAACATTGTGGGAGGGGGAAAAGGGGAAGATGCTGGATTTACAGAGACTCCAGTGAAAGCGGGCTTGTGAGAATTGCACCGCGAAGGATGTTTTTCTCTCCACTTAATGACAGTTGAGTTGAAAACAAAACCATTGTAAGGATCAAAATAACCACTCTAGCTACAGGTCCAGACATGAGTCTGGTATTAATCAGTGCTTTAGGTCCTCGTCATTCATTAATGAATGTGTTACACCTAATGAGATAATCATGTTTCCAGTTTTCGACTTTAGAATCTGTTTGGCTCATTGTCTCGACACATCTGCCGTTGAATAGAAGTGAATTGTAATAGTGAGTTTATTTTTATTATATGTCTACACTTTGTCTTGAGTAGTATGTCTTTTGTACGGTAATGTTAAAAGCTTCGTAATGTAATCCTTCAACTTAATTGGTGGATTTCCTGTAGCTTTGCCCACGGGAAGGGAAGGAAGGGAAGGCAAGGCAAAGTGAATGTCCTTGGGATTGCATCGGCAAAGCTGCTGGCGTGGGCACCTACAGCTCCTGGAGCCCGTCATACGCCGTGCGGTTGCCGAGGTCTGCAGCTGCACGCGAGACGGCGCCGCAGGATAGTGATGTCCAAATAAGGCGCAGCAAACGTAATGTGTCGTCGCGAGATTCGCAGTCAAACGTGTTACTGTTTGGCTTTTCTCGACGCTTTTAACTTGTGGCATTTTGAAAGAAGGCAGTTTTCCTAACCGATCTGCATCGCCTATCGACTGAATCTTGCGACCCTGCGTGTGATGTGGATGGGCTAGGATGCCACACGGCTAGCGATGACCTTTTCAACCACGGTACGGTACCGGCGATTAGGTGGGCTCACCGCCATATCTGCCTGTGCATTTCAAGCGGCGACAAACGCCTCGCTATCGGGACTAAAGCTCCGGCTAAACTGATCGTTGACTTGGTTTGCGAGTGAGAAAATGACAGTGAAGCCAGCCGTACAGTACTTGATTTCCTCAGTGATTAAGTTACTTCAGAACTAAGCCCAAAGTCTTCAGTTCCTTTAAATAACTTTAAACATTGCTTCTGTCGAATCATTATATAAGGACTTAACACCTACCTTGGTGTGAAGCGGGGGATTCAAGTCTTCGGTGGGGAAACTGCAGGACTCTCCAAGACAGGTTTCAACATCCAAGATCAAAGGCGTCTGCCTCAAAAAAAAATCAACCAAGTATTAATTTTTATCACTCAAGTAGGTTATGCATGAATAGCAGACTCTTGGCTGCAGATTGAGTCATTTACTCTTGACACCCGATTGCCAGAGAAACTAGTCTTAACTATATCAAGTCTGCAAGTTTGCATACATTTCAAAAACCGAATAGACAAGCTAAATTCACTAGTTGTCTGATTAGACAGAACCACCAACATAGTTTGGCCGCTATCTCTAGTTAGTTGCCAGGCTGGGAGGTAGTGTTGAAGAAAGTTGTGTATTTGGTTGGGTATTTTATATATCTGTGTATTTAAAATAAAATGTATTCACCCTCCTTTTTTAAAAACAAAGCATAAACATCAAGCCCCAGAAATCAGAATTAAAATACAATGGCCCGGAATTTGCGTTCGCCGTCATTCCGCCTTTGAAGCTGACCGCAACTCTTAGACAGCTTGTTGACGTCACAGCAGCTCGCGCTAGGGGAGCCCCGCTACACCCCGTTGATTCGAATTGAACGTCGGAAAACCCGAACTTCGCGACAGAGATCGCGAGATCTTTGTGCGAAGCTTACTTTGGGGTCCAGCGGCCAACGCCTTTGCTTCGCCGCTGACCGCAAATTCCGGGCCATTGTAAAAATGACACTTGTGCATCGTGCTGAGGAGTTGGGTTGAGATTGCCGCAACCTTGTTTCTTGTAGGAGGACCCTTACAGTCATCAGAAAAATAAAACCTTTATTGCATCAGTCTGGCCTGGATTCAGTTCCATCCCTTGGAGAAAGGGCAGTGTTGTAACTCACTGCGCTTCCCAGTCTATGGACTGCAATATTTCAAATAACTACTTCAAGGAAAAATAAGCAAAATTGTACGTCTCCTTATGTGGCTCGGTGTCAAATTTTGTTGGGTAACGCTCCTGTGAAGCACCCTGGGACGTTTTACTACGTTAAAGGCGCTATATAAATACTAGTTGTTTGTCTGCTCAGACCTATGAAAGTTCCTGGTACCTTTTACAGACAGAACGAGGGCACTTGTCCACACTTGTGGCCAAGATTTCATCAGTGCACTTATGTTTTGTTCTCTCAGAGAATCCAAAACGGTGGAATGTGTTAAGACACTGTGTAATTTTCCCCTTGTAAACTTTACAACGTGTCGTGTTGAAACTGCCTGGCAAAATGGCAAACTGTTCAGATAGTCGAGCGCTGAAATATAATCTGCTGCAGGTGTTCCTCCGAGAACTGAGGAGGCTTTTTCAACAGATGGTTTAACTTGAGACGGTTTCATGGAAGCTTGTTTTCATGGCCTTTTTTTTTGTTGTTGTAAAAAGCGAGTGCCCCGGCCCCCATTGTTGCTCTCCCTGGGACACGTCCCAAGAGCCTGCTCGTCCCAACTTTCAGGCCTCTGCCTTTCCTGCTCTGTGCTGGCTGCCAGCGTGTGTGAGAGAGAGCAGTCAGGGGTTGCTCTCTCGTTCTCCCTGGGGAAGTGGCTGGATCATGTGTGGCATTCAGTGAGTGTGTCCCTGAAGCAGAGACTGCGAAGAGAGCAGCGTTGGATTTAGGAAGTGCAGCTTAAAGCTACAGTGGAACATTGAGCTTTAGAATAGAGAAAAGCAAACTTCTGATATTAAAATTCAGAAATGTGTTGTTCTCTCTTTCTGTCTCTCTCTCTTCCCCCTCTCCCCGCAGTCGATTCTTATCGCAACCAGTGCAGCACGAGTAGGAATATTTCGAAGCGTTTGAATTAAGCCTGCACAGCTGCTAAACTGCTGAACCAGGAAGAAACCCAATTCCCCACTGATCACTGGCAGGAAAAAAAAGAGCCGCCCACACTGTAGGAATCATAAAACCGTCTGTCAAAAGCAATGTTCCACTCCAACCTGAAAATTAAAATTCCCAGGACTCCATGAATTGCATCAAAAGGCGCACACGCTCTCATCCCTACCCCTAACCACACTTACAAACGGCATTAAGGTGAGCTACCCCCCCCACCCAAAAAAAATGCTTTAAAAAGAAAGTGCTAGGCACCAGTGTATGCGTGCGTATGTTATGTTAGTCTGCACTGCGATGGACTGAAACACATGATCATAGAATTACATAGATTGTACAGCACAGAAACAGGCCATTCGGCCCAACTGGTCCATGCCAGTGTTTATGCTCCACACCAGCCTCCTCCCCACCCCTCTTCTAATCCTACCAGAATCACCACCTATTCCCTTCTCCCTCCTGTGTTTATCTAGCTTCCCCCTTATATGCATCTATGATACTATTCACCTCAACCACTCCATGTGGTAGCGAGTTCCACATTCTCGCCACTCTCTGGGTGAAGAGGTTTCTCCTGAATTCCCTATTGGATTTATTATCGCCATGATTGTGGTCTAAAAAGTATATGTTCCAAAAAAGCAACTTCGGGGGAAACAGGTTGAACTTAGTGGTTGATAATGATGAAGAAAGCTGTAGACTGCAGGAAGATATCAATGAACTGGTCAGGTGGGCAGAACAGTGGCAAATGGAATTAAATCCGGAGAAGTGTGAGGTAATGCATTTGGGGAGGGCTAACAAGGCAAGGGAATACACATTAAATGGTAGGACACTGAGAAGTGTAGAGGAACAGAGAGACCTTGGAGTGCAGGTCCACAGATCCCTGAAGGTAGCAGGCCAAGTAGATAAGGCGGTTAAGAAGGCATACGGAATGCTTGCCTTTATTAGCCGAGGCATAGAATACAAGAGCAGGGAGGTTATGCTTGAACTGTATAAAACACTAGTTAGGCCACAGCTAGAATACTGCGTGCAGTTCTGGTCACCACATTTCAGGAAAGATGTGATTGCACTAAAGAGGGTACAGAGGAGATTTACGAGGATGTTGCCAGGACTGGAGAATTTTAGCTATGAGGAAAGATTGGAGAGGCTGGGTTTGTTTTCTTTGGAACGGAGGAGGCTGAGGGGAGACCTTATTGAGGTGTATAAAATTGAGGGGCCTAGATAGAGTGGACAGGAAGGACCCATTTCTCTTAGCAGAGAGGTCAACAACCAGTGGGCACAGATTTAAAGTAATTGGTAGGAGGTTTAGAAGGGATTTGAGGGGAAATTTCTTTGAGGGTGATGGGGGTCTGGAACTCACTGCCTGAAAGGGTGGTAGAGGCAGAAACCCTCACCACATTTAAAAAGTGCTTGGATATGCACGAAGTGCTGTAACCTACAGGGCTACGGACCAAGAGCTGGAAAGTGGGATTAGGCTGGATAGCTCTTTGTCGGCCGGCGCGGACACGATGGGCCAAAATGGCCTCCTTCCGTGCTGTAACTTTCTATGATTCCCCAATGGTTCAGCTAGCAAATTTGTGTGCAACAAGAGCTGCACAGCCATGGAAGGTTGCCAGTTTGTTCACATAGCTGGGCTCTGTGCTGGAGAAGGCAATGTTTCTGATTTGGGGCACTCTGTCACTCTCCTGTCTACCTAGGTTGGGTACGCACAGTTAGATCACAAGGTAGATACAGATGAAAAAGGCCATTCAGTCCATCCATTCAGAAAGAACCAACAGTCTTTTCACCATCCCTCCTCCATCACAACATCCTATTTCTCAAGTGATTCCAGGGCTATTGTTTCCACTCTGGGATAGCAGTAGAAGTGCTACAATTGGCTTTGGCGCTCTGAGCTTGGGAGAGGTGGAAATGAAACCATCCTTTGGTTCCCATTCCTGTTTCCTATCCAACGAATGCTGCGTGGTATAGTGCACAGGTGTTTGATGGGTGAGGACAGGCTTGAGCTAATCTGCGATGCCCTGACAATCGCTGTCTAGTCTCATTCATGTAGAATGCGCACTTGGACAAGATACTGGAGGATGCCCAGCAAGAGTCAGCACCTTGAGAGAGAGTGAGGAAGGGCAAAGATTCCCTGGAATTTAAAAGGTTAAGGGGTGATTTGATTGAAGTTTTCAAGATATTAAGGGGAACTGATAGGGTAGAGAGAGAGAGAGAGGAACTATTTCCGCTGGTTGGGGAGTCTAGGACTACGGGGCATAGTCTAAAAATTAGAGCCAGACTTTTCAGGGGTGAAATTAGGAAACACTTCTACACACAAAGGGTGGTAGAAGTTTGGAACTCTCTTCCGCAAATGGCAATTGATGCTAGATCAATTGTTAATATTAAATCTGAGATTGATACAAGGACTAGGGGACACAGATTTAAGGTTTTGGGCAAGAGATACGGGGGGGATGTGAGAAAAACTTTTTTACGCAGCGAGTGGTGATGACCTGGAATTCGCTGCCGACGGAAGTGGTGGAGGCGGAGACACTCAATGTTTTCAAGGAGAGACTGGATAGGCACTTGAGGGAAATAAAACTTGCCGGGCTACGGGGATAGAGCAGGGAATGGGACTGACTGGATTGCTCTACTGAGAGCCGGCACGGACTCGATGGGCCGAATGGCCTCCTTCTGTGCCGTTATGACTCTGATAGATTTTTGTTAACCAAAGGTATTAAGGGATATGGGGCAAAGGCGGGTATATGGAGTTAGGTTACAGATCAGCCATGATCTCATTGAATGGCGGAACAGGCTCGCGGGGCTGAATGGCCTCCTCCTGTTCCTATAAGATCCTGATCAGAGCTCACGAGATACGAGACATGATTTAATGTGATCTCCCTTAGATTTAAAAAGGACAAGCTACTTTAAATTAGCGAACTGCTGATTAGCATTCTGCCTTAGGTTGTCTTTGATGCACTGTGCTCCAGTATTCATTTTAATGATGAACAATCTGACATCTGAGAGCATGTAGTCCAAACGATTTCGAGTAGTTTAATTTGATGGCTTCTCCCAGTGGCTTAGTGGGTAAATGCATCATTGTCCTGTCTTACAAGATCGCAAGAACGCCGAGTGAAGGCGGCTATTTTAGTTCCTCCGTCCAGGATGATCCTTCAGCTCCCCCCTTCAAGCATCCAATCGTTAATTCATTCCAAGATTTTCGCCCCCACTACTCTATCTCGGATTTCGTTCCATGCCTTGATCGCTCTTTATGTGGTGAAGAATCTCCTGAAAACTGTCCTAAATTTGCCATTTACTAGTTTGAACCTGCGTGTTCTCGTCCTACTCTCGCAACCTGATTTGAAGTAATTTTACAAGTTTTCCCTTTCTGTCCCCTCAACTAACACCACTAAAACACTCGAGTTGTGTGAATCTTTGGAATTCTCTACCCCAGAGGGCTGTGAATGCTCAGTCGCTGAGTATATCAAGACCAAGATCAATAGATTCTTAGATACTAAGGGAATCAAGGGATATGGAGATCGGGCAGGAAGGGGGAGTTGAGGTCGAAGATCCGCCATGATCTTATTGAATGGCGGAGCAGGCTCGAGGGGCCAAATGGCCGACTCCTGCTCCTATTTCTTATGTTACAACAGACTATTTGGCAATTTATTCATTGGCAGTTTGTGGGACACAGAACAAGTGACTGCAATTCAAAAGTAATTCACTGGCTGTAAAACTGGTTTAAGATGTCCTGAGGATGTGGATAAGCTGCTGTGTAAATACAAGTTCTTTAAGATCACCATTCAAGATTTGAGATGCTCCAGATTCTCCCAGACCAGAATTTTCCAAGGTTGATGTGCAGTCTGCGCGGAGTGAGCTGATCCTGTGTGCAAGACAAGGGACTATCGCTCACTCTTCTGGTCTCCTCTTCACCCCCCCCTCCACCACCAACCCTGGGGAACCTGGCTGAGTTATGAATCATGAAAGCTGTAACTGCTGAGTGACAGTGCGCCGCACGAGCCTGTGCCTCGCTGGCCAGTGCGCCGCACGAGCCTGCGCCTCGCCGGCCAGTGCGCCACACGAGCCTGCGCCTCGCCGGCCAGTGCGCCACACGAGCCTGTGCCTCGCCAGCCTGAGGTCACGGCCGTGTGGGTTCTGGCAAGATTTATGTCCCAGAAATAAACTCTTCCATATTGTCCCTTTTTTAAAAAAAAAGCCCTGGAGGGAGATGGGTGTAACTATTTTGCAGCTTGTATATTTTACACTCAGTCTTGGGTGTCGTCCTGCTTGGAACTGCAGAAGTCAAAGCCAGAATAAGCATTCTGGACATTTCGAGCTTGCAGCATGCGAGTCTTTAGGGAAATGTTTAAAAACAAAAAATGCATAGTTTTGAGGGCTGCCTGGTGGGTCAGTGAAGTTTATTTGCTTCAAACAAACTCAGTTTTGTTTCAGTGAAGCTGTTCTACTTATGGTGAAATATTAGCGGTTTACTGAGTATTATTATAATTTGTTATTTTAGACGAAGGGTCGATAACGAGAGGGCACAGATTTAAGGTGATTGGCAAAAGAACCAGAGACGACATGAGGGGAAAAACCTTTTTACGCAGCGAGTGGTTAGGATTTGGAATGCGCTGCCTGATAGGGCGGTGGATACAGACTCAATAGCAGCCTTCAAAAGGGAATTGGATAAATACTTGAAGGAGAAAAAATTGCAGGGATGTGGGGAAAGAGCGGGGGGGAGTGGGACTGACTGGACGGCTCTCAGCCGGCGCAGACTCGATGGGCTGAATGGCCTCCTTCTGTACTGCACTACTCTCTGATTCTATAGGCTTCTGTTAAATATATGACTTGCCACAAAAATGACCAGGGAAGTCTATCCTGACACGAGTTCCATTTTAACACTTTATGCATGACTTCGTTCCCCCCTTAAAACTGGCTCGCCAGCGACCCCCAAAACAATTTGCATCCCTTTTCCGCGCCCACGTGCAGGACGGTCTCTCGTGCTCGCTCTTTAACCGGACAAGAAGGGGGCCTGTGGAGGGAGACAGAAAACTAGAACTTGCATTTCTATAGCGCCTTTCACATCCTTGGGACGTCCCGAAAGCGCTTCACAGCCAATGAAATGTAGCAATAGTTTGGTGGGCAAACGCGGCACTCAATTTGTGCACCGCAAGATCCCACAAACAGCACGATGAGCGCGCCAGTTTTGGTGACATTGGTTGAGCTGAATGTTGCCCAGGAGACTGGAAAAACTCTTTTCTCCTCTTCAAAAAATTTTTTTTGCGGGATCTTTACATCCACCCGAGTAAGCAGATAGGGCCTCGATAGTCAGACCGGGGACCAAAGGTGCTGTCGAAGAGAGGGTTTGAAGAGGTTTTTGGAAAACATGCAAGGATTCTATCATGCAGCTTATCCATGAGGCCCACACTGCAAACTCCACGTGTCTAGCTTGTCTTTCGAAAGCAGTACACGCGCATGCTTATTTCAGTTCTTTGTACAAAAAACTGAACTCAAGTATTGTCGACACTGTAGCAATTCTAGCCCAAATTCTAAAAATATTCCTACTTACTAAAATTGCCCCTCGGCTCAGTATGCGAGACTGGTGATTTACACAAGATAAGCACTTGCTATTTGAGGCAGTAGTTAGTGGTTACCGATTGTGGTTATCTGATTGGAGACGAACGGTTTGTACAAAAGCAGTGTGTATTTTCTATACAGATGCTCACGGCAGCGATCCTGCCTCCGTGCAGAACTAGACTGCCCGATCAGGAAGATCTCTGGTTTGATCTCTGTGCTGAGTTGGCGGATTTCAACCAGATCAGTGGTGGAGACACGGTGCCCCTGGGCTATGTAGGAGGAAATGAATGGGCCAGGGTTCCAAAATGCGTATCCACTGACCTGTGCTAGAAAATGCATGTGTGTTGACAATGGCTGAAAGCAGAATTGGGACCGGCTATAATGTCCTGCTCTCTTTCTCTTCTCCAGCCCCACCCCCCCCATGGTCAAATTGCTCCGTGGCAGGAGTGATGGGAATCAATCAACGCTCCTAATCCCTATTCAGTGATCTCTCTTGGAAAATGCATGTGTTCAGCCGAGGGCTTGGAAAGAATTGAGCTAAACTGTGATGCTTCTGTAGTCAAATAGCCTACTCACACTTCCAGTTTAGATTCATACTTGAAAACTGACTACTTCAGAGGGGCACCAGAGGGTGTTCGGCACCAATGGAACAGAGCACAACTGTGTTGTTGGCTTTGGGAGAGGAAGGGAGACGAATTAAAAGTGCAGATAGCGATTCCTCTGCTCTTCAAAACATTCGTGATGCTGTAGCCATGCTTGATTAACGTTCATTTAAGTGTCAGCCATGGCTCAGTGGGTCGCCCTCTCTCGCCTCTGAGTCAGAAGGTCGTGGGTTCAAGCCCCACTCCAGAGACTTGAGCACAAAAATCTAGGCTGACACTCCTAGTGCAGTGCTGAGGGAGTGCTGCACTGTCGGAGGTGCCGTCTTTCAGATGAGACGTTAAACCAAGGCCCCGTCTGCTCTCTCAGGTGGACGTAAAATATCCCACTGCCACTATTTCGAAGAAGAGCAGGGGAGTTCTCCCCGGTGTCCTGGGGCCAATATTTATCCCTCAATCAACATCACTAAAACAGATGATCTGGTCATTATCACATTGCTGTGCGTATATTGGCTGCCTTATTTCCTACATTACAACAGTGACTACACTTGGAAAAGGTACTTCATTGGCTGTAAAGCGCTTTGGGACATCCCGAGGTTGTGAAAGGCGCTATATAAATGCAAGTTTTTTTTGTCATGAATTATCCACCTCAGTCAATGAACTGAAGCTCTCTTCTATTTCTTTCTTCTGTTAACTAGCTTTGTAACTAGAGTGCTGTGTACAGTGGTGACATGATGCCTGTGATCATGTTTGCTGCCATAAATATTTGTGAATCAACTTTGAACTAATCCAAAATCATACTGCATAAATTTGTAGAGCAACAGATAGCGAGAGCTAACAGAGTGAGGTACGCCAGCAGTATACAAGCCTGTTACAGACCAGATAGATCCCTGATAGAGCATAACCTGGGAAGCAGGACTATAGAGTATGAGGAAATAATGTCGAATAAATTCTGCACAATAAAGACTGTGGTCAGAGCTCACATCCAGACATTTTGGCTCGGGAATCTATAGCACAAGCAGACATTAGTAACCGATGTGCTATGAAGATGGTATACACCCTAGCATTCTCCAGTACATGGGTGGGACTGTGGTTAATACATTTAGGCTGCATTTATACTGCCATTTTCCCATCAAAGCAAAGTGGGTTTGGGTCCACATTAACACAACAGTGGGAAATGTAACTCGGAAGACTACAGAGTGCACTGAAGTGGTGAAGTGCAAGGCCGCCTTCAGAAAGGAGTCCCGCACCCGCTCTCTAAGAGTGCAATAAATCCAGCCCTTTGGAGTTTCATAACGTGATGAATGAATAGCAAATGCTATCCTGATATTCAGTGTGAGCTATGAGCAATTATAAACCAATTAGCCTGAACACTCTAGTGCGGAAAATATTTGAGAATCCACAAGGAATCTGCGCCATTGATTAGGAAGCCTTGGGTTATGCCTTCCCTAATCTGCAATCCTTTTGAGGAGATTTCCAGAAGACATTTGATAACGTTATGCATGTGAGACTTTAAAAGAAGGTTAAGGCTCATGGAATTAATGGCAAATTATCTTGCCAGTAGGAAACAGACGGATTAATAACTTGAAACGTCAGGTCTATGGATCAGTGACTAGGTGAAGTTTACAAATAGGTCTCTTCTAACAATTCCTGCTCTTCACAAGCTAACTTGGGAAAGGGTACTTACTGCAGTAGAACATTTGCTGATGAGATAGATAGATCCGGGTGACCTAGGAGATAAACAGTATTCAAAAAGATTTGGACCAATTCAGGTCCCGTAGGTAAAAGCATTGACATAATCTGTCAAAATGTTTTGCAGGGAGACTGGCTGTGCCCACGACATGGCTGGTGTGGGACAGGGAAGATGAGGTGTCATTGAGGGGGGCTCTGGAGTGGAGGCAATTAGTTGGGACAGAGCCAGCAACTTGACTGTGCTTCTAGCCTCGCTGTACCTGCGCTGGGAGCGTTTGCTGGCACGGTGTCTGCAAAACAGCAAAAATACTCCCATTCCCCTGCACTAAAGTCCCTCACCTTGATGCGCACAAAGTAAATACAAGAACAGCGCCCTGGAATAGCGAGCACGCTGGTAAGATGATGCCACTGTGACTTCATCATCAATCACTAGTCTGAGTTAGAGGGCAGATGCACACACTGGATCAGTGTAGGGGCAAAGAGACCAGCATGAAAGCTGAACCAGCGTGTCCTAGGTGAATGTTCAACATAAATCTTCCTGTGTCCGTGCGCTCCTTAAAATGGATGTCTCAAACCTGTGTAGGAGAGTGTATTTCTCCTCATTGTCTCCTACGTTTACAAGCAGTGACAAGCAATGTGCAGTTAATTACCCTCCATGCCCTGTGTTCACTTGCAATTCTGGTTCAGTGCACCATGGCAGTCGATGCTGGTTTGGTTTTAGTGCTGTCGTTGGCTGTGTTCCCAGTATCCTGCTATTCCACAGTAACAATGCAGACCTGTATTTCAGCTGCTTTCTTTGAACTGGTGCAGGTCGCTGTCGGATGTGATTTGAAGTGGCATGTAATAACAGCACTCTCTTTTTGAGCACCCTGTCCTTTTTTTTAAATAATGATTTTCCAGTACTATCGTGAATGATTCCTTTAGTGTGAAATGACTATTTGGAAACAGATGCAGTTCAGTTCAACGGGGAGGGGGGGAATTCCAGGTTGAGCACTTTCTGTCGGAAGGATATTTCCATTTTCAGAATTCTCCACGCACATTTAGGCTGCACTTTCTTTTCAAAAAAAAAATATAATTGAGGGTGTGGCCTAAGCCGGTTCCTTTTTTCCTGAGGGAGGGCTTAAGTTTGGGGTGCCACCTTATATGTGTGTCAATGCAGTGCTTACAAACTGAAGGGAGTTTTGCCTCATCAGGAGGTCCTCTGACGTGGCTAACAGACAGCTGTCTTAAAGCAGTTCCATTGAATATAGTGAATAATGATTTTTGAACTGGCCGAAGCTGATTTGAAGCAACTGACTTGAGGGTAACCTAGAATCATAGAATGATACAGCACAGAGGGAGGCCATTCGGCCCATCATGCCTGTGCCGGCTCTTTGAAAGAGTTGTCCAATTAATCCCCCCCCCCCCCACCCCTGCTCTTTCCCCATAACCCTGAATATTTTTTCCCTTCAGGGATTTATCCAATTCCCTTTTGCAAATTACTATTGAATCTGCTTTCAGGCAGCGCATTCCAGATCACAGCAAATCGCTGCGTAAAATGACGTTACCTCGTGCCGCCTCTGGTTCTTCCGCCACTCACCTTCAAACTGTGTCCTCTGCTTACCGACATGCCACCATTGCTTTTGGTGCAACCATTCCATAATTCACAGGCCTCCTCGCAGTTGGTGAGGTCTTAGACTGGCGCAGCAGTGAGGGGATCAAGCATTTGTGCAGGCTTTATATTAAAAAAAAATATTTTTAACAACTGCCTGAGCGCCTAAAGTATATTAAAAGTCTGGCAGATATTGTAAGTGTCATTGTCAACGGTAACACTTTCCCTGTCACACTGTTGTTACAAAACAGCGTATCCTCTGATTCGCTGTAAGCAGCAGCCAATTAACTGTAAATGTCTTTCTTGCAAGCTCATTGGTTGGGTGATTGCCCACTATGTTTAGCCAATCATCAAAGAGTTCAAAGTGACACTCGCCCCTAATTCAGATTGTTGAGGATTGATCTGTTTCTGTGAAAGGCTTCTCAAAAAAAAAATGAAATTCTTGCTCCGAAGAGAAACGTTTTATTGGACTGTAATCCTTTTAAAAGATTCCATCCCATTTATCTTTTCAGTGAAGTAATGTTTTTACTTGGGGACATAGGAGCAGGAGGAGGCCATTCAACCCCTCGAGCCTGTTCTGCCATTCAATCAGATCATGGCTGTATCTGTATCTTAGCTCCATCCACCTTGGCTCCAAAATCTATTGATCTCAGATTTAAACTTATTTATCTTTTTATTGCTCTTTTTGTACGCTTCTGAATGGAAAGATTTCAACAAAGCGAGATTTTTAACATGTATCGATTCATTTCAATGGAATAGTTTCCAATATAAAAAAACGTTCCCAAAATGTTTCTTGCCCTTTAAGCTTTCGAGGACTATAATATGTGTGTGTGTATATAGTTTTAAACTTTTAGCTTTGCTCCGAGAAAGGGACCTCATCAATCATATTGTTCCGAACTAACTGGGACTGATCTGTACAGCTACAAGAACAGATTTCCCCTATTCTCCAGAGATGTTGGTAGCCTAAATTCTTAAACGTTTCCCGTGCTTCACATTCTAAACTGATGCTGGACTTCCTCCGCGGGTTTTCGCAAACAGACATGGATAAAATAGGCCCTTCCCAGCTTCTCCCTTTAGAAAAAAAAACCCAGCATATCGCAACATCCGGCTTTCTCTTTTTTTTTTGGCGTCCACTCTCCATCCCGGAAGTGCATTCATTCAGCGCTGTTATGCTTTTGGGCTTTTGCATGCTCCCGTAAGCGAGTGTTTGCTGCCTGTGAGTCTTTACATGCCGTGATGGCAGCTTCTGTACGACTGACGTGGTTGGACGGGGCATGCCGCGATGAGACGTTTGGAAGTAGCTCGCCTGCCTGCCTGCTGCTTTAGAATGGCAAACCGTGGTGGGATTTATAAAATGGGAAATGGAGAAGGGGGTGTTGCACAGAGAATTTTCAGAAATATTACCGGGACACACAATATTCGAGGCTGTTCTTTGGAGAGCAACAGATGTACAACAGTGACCTTAGAGATGTACAAATAAAATGCTACATAAAGAAAGCTTGCATTTAGCTTTACATGTCCCAAAGCTCCTCACAGCTAATGAAGTACTTTTCGCCAGCACTGAAGTGTAGTCACTGTTGACATGCCAAGCAGCTCTCATTCAAAACTTTTTTTCATGGTTGCAGGTGAGACCTTTTTAAGGTGAAATTTTCCCTCCTGCTTGGTCTTATCTGGTAACAGAGAGAGGCCATTTAGGCCCTCGAGCTTGTTCCGCCATTCAATTAGATCATGACTGATCTGTATCCTGCTGTGGTTCAGTGGGCAGCACCCTTGCCTCTGAGTCAGAAGGTTGTGGGTTCTAGTCCCACTCCAGAGACTTGAGCACAAAAATCCAGGCTGACACTCCCAGTGCAGTACTGAGGGAGTGCTGCACTGTCGGAGGTGCCGTCTTTCAGACGAGACATTAAACTGAGGCCCCTTTTGCCCTCTCAGGTGAACGTAAAAGATCCCATGGCCACTATTTTAAGAAGAGCAGGGGGAGTTATCCTCAGTGTCCTGGACCAATATTTATTCCCTCAATCAACATCACTAAAACAGATGATCTGGTCATTGTCACATTGCTGTTTGTGGGAGCTTGCTGTGTGCAAATTGGCTGCCGCGTTTCCTACATTACAACAGTGACCACACTTCAAAAAGTACTTCATTGGCTGTAAAGCGCTTTGGGACGTCCGGTGGTCGCGAAAGGCGCTGTAGAAATCCAAGTCTTTCTTTTATCCTGACACCATTTACCCGCGTTGCTCCGTATCCCTTGATACTCTTACCTAACAAAAATCTATCAATCTCAGTCTTGAAAATTTCAGTTGAGCCCACAGCATCCACGGCAGTTTGTGGGAGAGAGTTCCAGATTTCCACTACCCTTTGTGTGAAGTGTGTGAAGCAGTGCCCTCACCGTGGGGAGCTGGTAATCCACTCCCAGGCCTCCACTTGTGCAGTTTATAAACCAGCTGCTCGGAGGTGCACGAGGGAGTTGGGAAACGGTCTAATTTTCCCGTCCTGGGGAAGTGGTTAGTTTGTTTGGTGCCTCCCTTCAGCAGCATGACCGGGATCGAGCGACTGTGTGTGTGCAGGATTGTGACTTGAGCTGACCTTGAGTCAGCAGCCAAGAGATCAAAGTAATAAATAATATTCTCGAGGTCTAACACGTCTAAATAACTGTACTATACGTAAGACTGAGTATAGACGGTGCAAGGTTATTGCATTCCAAAATGATGTACACTGCAGTTTTTTTTAATACAATTCACCTTTTTAATATTAAAAAAGTGAACCGTTCTTTTTAAAAAGAAAGACTTGCATTTCTCCAGCGCCTTTCACAACCTCAAAGTTCCAAAGTGCTTTACAGCCAATGCAGTACTTTTAAAGTGTAGTCACTGTTGTAATGCAGGGAAACGTGGCAGCCAATTTGCACACAGCAAGCTCCCACAAACAGCACCGTGATAACGACCAACTTAAATGATGTTGGTTGAGGGATAAATAGAGAAGTAATAAAATCAGCGTCTATTTAAAGACATTTTGTGTCTGAGGTGAAACTTAGGGATCTTAAGTTGGCCATGCTCCTATTAAAACTGGAAATTTGTACTTGAAATTCCATAGTCTGTATTTTTGGTCAGTGACAGAAGGTATGGAGATTCACAAGCCTTGCATTCACCTGTTCTTTGTGTATGTGGACAGAGTTGTGTTGGAATCCACTGCCTCCATTTCTGGCGTGAGCAACATCTGTGAACTCGATGAAAGCACTGGGTGTTTCCGAGTTTATTTTATGACTTGGATCTCTCTGACAGCGGATTGAAAATAACTTTCAGATTCCGTGATTATCCACTCGGCAAACCTCCTTATCAGATGAACTTGAGATCACCAAAGGATTTTGATACGAAAAGGAAAATGTTGTGTATATTTGGAGCTTTTGTACTCCCAGCATGTCACATTGAGCAGTACTTCATTCAGAACTTTTTTCTGGTGGGGAGATTGAAGGGAGAGAGAATGTTTTGAAGATAACTTTTCACCCCTACTTGGTCTCACTGTGCCAGGCGCAACCCAAGGCAGGCAGCTCAGTCGCAGGCCATCCGCCCGGTGCTAGGACACCAGCTGAGGAGGATCTGGCGGGGGTGGGGGGGAGGAAGGAAAGAGAGGATAGCTTCCTGCCCCCCCCAACGCGGTAAATGCTTCTTGTCCTTGTGTCTAGACCTCTCCATGACCTCTTCTCGAACTATCCCTGAAACTACCTCAAGCCCTAACCCTATTCCTGAATTCTCCATTTGCTTGAAAGGAAAAAAAGACTCGCATTTCTACGGCGCCTTTCACGACCTCAGGACGTCCCAAAGCGCTTCACAGCCAGTGACGTACTTTTGAAGCGTGGTCACTGTTGTAATGTAGGAAACGCGGCAGCCATATTGCGCACAGCAAGCTCCCACAAACAGCAATGTGATAATGACCAGATAATCTTTTTTTTTGTGATGTTGATTGAGGGATAAATATTGGGCCCAGGACACCGGGGAGAACTCCCCCTGCTCTTCTTCGAAATAGTGGCCATGGGATCTTTAACATCCACCTGAGAGGGCAGACGGGGCCTCAGTTTAATGTCTCATCTGAAAGGCGGTACCTCCGACAGTGCGGCACTCCCTCAGCACTGCACTGGGAGTGTCAGCCTGGATTTTAGTGCTCAAGTCTCTGGAGTGGGACTGGAACCCACGACCTTCTGACTCAGAGGCAAGCATCTGAGTCACGGCTGACTCCTGCTTCTTGTGCATTTCCCCTCGCTCACCATTGTTGGCCGTGCCAAGGTTCCGCTCTCCAGAAGTCCTTCTGCAAACCCTCCACCTCCCTCCCTCTCCTCCTTTTAAGACCCTCTTTAAAACCTCCTTTGACCAAAGTTTTGGTCTGCCCTCCTAATCTCTCCTCCTCAGGCACAGCGTCACTATCCCTCATGCCTCTGTGTAGCACCTTGGACCGTTTCTCTGTGTTGCAGGTGCCGTACAGATGGAAGCTCTTGTTGTCGGTGATTTTTTTCCTCCCTGGGGGAAATGTTTTGTTGTTTGTTTGGCTCCTCCCTTCAGCGCATGGCTGAGTTTGGCAAACTGCTGTGGATGATCGAGGCTACGACTGACCTTGAGTCAGCAGCTAAAGATCAAAGTAATAAATTATATCTTCAATAGCTTCAGCCCATCGAAAGAACTGCACCATGCTCGGGACTGATCTGAGCAAATGAAGTAATGTGCATTCGATGTTCTGTCGCAGGGTGCTCAGCAGCTTAGCCGGATGTTTTATATCCCACACAGAATCCTGCTCATCTTTCACTCCCATCCTTGCTAACCTTTATTGTCTCCCTGCCTTGTCTTCATACTTCTTTGAGGCCTCTCGCCCCTTGCAGCCACCTCCTGCCCTTGTATCCTCTGCTCTTCCAACGCTAATGCACTGTGTCTTTCGCTCCCTCTTCCTTGGCTCTGTCATCGGTTTGAAGCCGTCTTGCTTGTACATTCTGGAACTTCCTCGCTAAACCCCTTTTATAGAAAAGTAGGAGGAGGCCCTTCGAGCCTGCTCCGCCATTCAATATGATCATGGCTGATCCTCTATTCCCGCTCTCTCCCCATACCCCTTGATACCTTTTGTGTCTAGAAATCTATCTATCTCCTTCTTAAATATATTCAGTGACTTGGCCTCCACAGCCTTCTGTGGTAGAGTATTCCACAGGTTCACCACCCTCTGAGTGAAGACATTTCTCCTCATCTCAGTCCTAAATGTCCTACCCCGTATCCTGAGACTGTGACCCCTCGTTCTAGACCGCCCCCCCCCCCTCCCCCACCCCAAGCCAGGGGAAACATCTTCCCTGCACCCAGTCTGTCTAGACCTGTCAGAATTTTATACATTTCAATGAGATCCCCTCTCATTCTTCTAAACTCTAGTGAATACAGGCCTAGTCGACCCAATCTGTCCTCATACGACAGTCCTGCCATCCCAGGAATCAGCCTGGTGAACCTTCGCTGCACTCCCTCTATGGCAAGTATATCCTTTCTTAGGTAAGGAGACCAAAACTGCACACAGTACTCCAGGTTTTATTATGTTACATCTTTCTCTCTGCCCTGCCTCTCTTCATAATCCTCCTTAAAACCTACGTTGTGGCCATTTCGCCATCTCCCCTTGTCCCCCTCTACTGCGGAGAGCTGATCCCAAACTGTGACCCCACATACATGGAAGTTGTTGTGCAATGGGAATTGCTTCTTCAAAGCATAACAGCTGGCTATACACGCACTCTGCACTCATAGTATGTGAGTTTGTGCCTGTGCTGTGCTGCGTAGCTAAGATCTTACTTTCTTGGCATGGAGTTCACCAATACAAAAGGAAACGTGTGCATGTACACCAAACATGGTCTGTTGCCAATGCCCTCTTTGGGCTCACCAGGTTTTGAGAGTGATGAGATGAGGAGCAAATGTTAGATTCTTGCTGCCAGGACGAGCAAGATATTGCTGGAGGGGAAACGAGATGCAGAGATACGCCAACCTGTTTTTGCATATGTCCTGCAGACCTGTAGCAGAGAAATATTGGCAGAGGCTCGGGAACGTCTTGGCTATGGCCTAGGGTGGAATAGGAACAAAGAGGGAGGGTGGGGTGGGAATCTCAAGAGGGATGAAGTAACGCTCTTCTTATGGGTTTCTTAGTACCTCATTTTATGAATAAATGAATCTCGTAGGGTGCAGGTGAAAGGGATAGAACAGCAAAAGTGAATTCTTATAAGGAGAGAGACATGACTTGCAGTTTGAGAAGCTCGAAGGCTTTCTTTTGATCATTATTAAAATCTTCAGCCTCAGCTAATTAAAAAAAAACTCCAGGCCAACAGGAGGCTTTTTAGCCATTTTAAATACCTGCCTTTAAAATAGTTTGCTATCCTTTCTCGGCACTTTCCCTACCTATCGCCATCATGGGAGCTTCATCCTTAAAAGGACTGCAGCGATTCTCGACATCTGGGGCTGGGCACTAGATTCAGCCTGTGCTGGCGTGATCCACATCGATAAATTAAAAAAAAAAAATTGATAAGGACTGCGAGATTTTTTTGCCTGTACTAGTGACCCAATCATTATATCGCACACAAGATTTCAGCCTTGGCTCAGTGGGTAGCCCTCTTGCCTCTGAGTTTAAACCCCGCTCCAGAGACTTGAGCCTATTATCTAGGCTGACACTTTAGTGCAGTACTGCGGGAGCGCTGCACTATCTGAGGTGCTGCCTTTCAGCTATTAAACCGAGACCTCCTCAGTCTACCCCCTCGGGTGGATATAAAAGATCTCACAGCGCAAATTCGGAGGAGGAGCGTTCTCCCGGAGTCTTGGCTCAATAATTTATCCCTCAACCAACACCACTAAATACCGATTATCTGGTTATTTATCACATTGCTGTTTGTGTGAACTTGCTGTGTGCAAATTGGCTGCCACCAATAAGAACATAAGAAATAGGAGCAGGAGTCGGCCATTCGGCCCTTCGAGCCTGCTCCGCCATTCAATGAGATCATGGCTGATCTTCTGCCTCAACTCCATTCACCGGCCCTATCGCCATATCCCGTGATGCCCTTACTAGTCAGAAATCTATTGATTTCTGTTTTGAATATACCCAATGACTGAGCCTCCACAGCCCTCTGGGGTAGAGAATTCCAAAGATTCACCAACCTCTGTGTGAAGAAATTTCTTCTCATCTCAGTCCTGAATGGCCTACCCTTTATCTTGAGGCTGTGGCCCCTGGTTCTAGACTCCCCAGCCAAGGGAAACATTCTCCCAGCATCCAGCCTATCAAGCTCTGTAATAATTTTGTATGCTTCAATGAGATCCCCTCTCATTCTTCTGAATTCAAGAGAATACAGGCCTAGTTTACTCAATTTCAATGTTCCCTATAAGCCGCGCAGCCCGGGACCGGCTTTTACAATGTGAAATTCCGCGCATGCGCGAAGCTTTGAATGGGCCGCACAGCCCGTTAAAGGGACTGCGCACCCAAATTTAAAATTAGGGGGGAACATTGGCTGCCACATTTCCCTACATTACAACAGTGACTACATTTGAAAAGTACCTTCTTTATTGGCTGTCCTGAGGACATGAAAGGCATTGCATAAATGTAAGCTTGCTTGGGTTAGGGTTAGCTACTAATCCTCTCACCAGGCTCTGTGGCAGGCCAGTCGCCTTGTGTCTAGAATGACAGGTGCACCGCCACCTGCCCATTCAAACCCTCCCAAGAATTCTCTCTAGCAATGTCGGAGAAAGTTTCAACCGCCAAGCGCAGATCCAACCAATATCACTTTCCCTGATTGCAAAAGAGCTTTTTCAGAAGGAACAGTCGTATAGACTAGTGATGGTCGTTGAGACTCGTGTATAAAGAATGTCTCTTTGGGGTACTGGAGGGCCGTCTGCTCCTGCAGACACATACCCCAATAACAGTGTCTTCGTACGAAGAGGGGAGATAGTAAGGCACTTTAGCAGGAAGATGAATTGTGAAAATTTGGTTTTTACTTTTTTTAAACGGACAAACTTTAAATAGCTTCCTGGACGGAAGGACCTGAGATATTTTCCAGCTTCTAAAATCCTACTGTTGGAATTTGAAGTATTTACATGTGTGTTCTTGGCATAAGTGAATGAGATGGTCCAGAGCTAGTTGATGGCTTTGATGCCTTTGCCGTGGCCTTGGCAGTGTGATGGATTGTTTTAAGTTGTGCTGTGGACTATATTTCAGGGCTCACAGTTGAGTGACTGAGAGGCTAATTTGCTTTCAGCTCCTAAACCTCTCGAGAGAATGAACCTTTGCGTCATTTTTTAATACTGCGGGATAGGGCACTGCAAGAGTTACGTGGAGACTCGTGACCTGTGAGCTCTGCTCCCTTCTGTTTTTGCTTGCAGCGTGCTGCCAGTCCATGTTGTACCCGAGGGAGGCCTGGTCCATGTTGTACCCTAGGGAGGCCTGGTCCATGTTGTACCCGAGGGAGGCCTGGTCCATGTTGTACCCGAGGGAGGCCTGGTCCATGTTGTACCCTAGGGAGGCCTGGTCCATGTTGTACCCGAGGGAGGCCTGGTCCATGTTGTACCCTAGGGCGGCCTGGTCCATGTTGTACCCTAGGGCGGCCTGGTCCATGTTGTACCCTAGGGCGGCCTGGTCCATGTTGTACCCGAGGGAGGCCTGGTCCATGTTGTACCCTAGTTGCAGCCTGACATCTACGCTGACTCCTTTGCCAGTTCTTGGGGCTCATTAAAAAATGTCAGTCCTAGATGCTGTTGGAGGCAAAGGGTTGTTTATGTTGCACGTGTCTTTGCCAACCTACATTGGCTCCCAGTCCAAGGACATCTTGAATTTAAAACTTGTCCTTGTCTTTAAGTCCCTCCACGCCGACCACTGCAAACTCTTCCAGCCTTACAACCCCTTAGGAAGTCTCAGTTCCTCTAACTCTAGTCTCTTGTACAACCCCTCTGCCTTCATAGAATCATAGAAATTTACGGCACAGAAGGAGGCCATTTGGCCAATTGTGTCTGTGCCGGCCGAAATCCAGCCTAATCCCACTTTCCAGCTCTTGGTCCGTAGCCCTGTAGATTAAGACACTTCAAGTGCATATCCAAGTACTTTTTAAATGTGATGAGGGTTTCTGCCTCTACCACCCTTTCAGGCAGCGAGTTCCAGACCCCCCACCACCCTCTGGGTGAAAAAAGTTCTCCTCAACTCCCCTCTAATCCTTTGACCAATTACTTTAAATCTGTGCCCCCTGGTTATTGACCTCTCTGCTAGGGGAAATAGGTCCTTCCTATCCACTCTATCTAGACCCCTCGTAATTTTGTACACCTGAATGCTCTGTGGCTATCTTGCCGTTTGGTGCTCCCTTTTATTTCCTCTTGGGTTACATCTGCATCTGACAAGGCAGTCCGGGCAGCTTTCAAAAACCATTGCCGAGTCCACACTTGGCTACTAGGAAGTGTGTTGTAGTGACATGGCAGGCGCACCCCATCTGATGAATGCCCTCCTTAAGCAACTCCATAATCGCTTTTAAAGGGGAATTGGATAAATACTTGAGTGCAAAAAATGTAAAGGGTTTGGGGAAAGGGCAGGGGAACGGGACTGAGTGGGTGACTGTTTGCGAGTGGGTGCAGGGTCACTGCACCGCTGAATTCTATGATTCTATAAGGTGGTGACCACGGCCGCAGAAGACGTGGTCTGAACCAGCGTCACTATCCCTGAGTAGCTGCTGCTACCTACCCTTGCAAAAAATCAGTACTGCCCTCCCTAAGGTATAGTTATAGCCAATTTGTTTAAAAGAAAGTCCAAATACAAAATACATTTTAGTTTTATCGATTCACTTGCAGCGAAGATTTTTTTCTTTAAAAAAAATAAATTAATCATTAATTCTTTTTGCTCTCTTCCCTCATCCGTTTTCTCCACTCCCCCTCCTGAAAGTACAGACTTTTGCTGAGGTACAGTTCGATGGGCATCAACCACCCTTTGCTACATCTGCCAAGTGGCCACTCAGTGTGAAGCTATATTACAAGTGACTGCAGGCTATTAAATCCCTTGTTTGGGTGGGGGTGGGGGCGGTGGGGGGGGGCGCGGCATCGCAGACTAATGAAAGAAAGACTTGCATTTCTATAGCGCCTTTCACGACCTCAGGACGTTTCAAAGCGCTTTACAGCCAATGAAGTACTTTTTGAAGTGTGGTCACTGTTGTAATGTGGGAAACGCGGCAGCCAATTTGCGCACAGCAAGCTCCCACAAACAGCAATGTGATAATGACCAGATCATCTGTTTTTAGTGATGTTGGTTGAGGGATAAATATTGGCCCCAGAGCACCGGGGAGTACTCCCCTGCTCTTCTTCGAAATAGTGGCCGCGGGATCTTTTACGTCCACCTGCGAGAGCAGACGGAGCCTCGGTTTAACGTCTCATCCGAAAGACGGCACCTCTGACAGTGCGGCGCTCCCTCAGCACTGCACTGGGAGTGTCAGCCTAGATTTTGTGCTCAAGTCTCTGGAGTGGGACTTGAACCTTCTGACTCAGGCGAGAGCGCTACCCACTGAGCAACTAGTCCAGTCCTTTCCAGGCCTGGCATCCACACAAACACATTTGTAGCAATCTATCATTGGATAGCGGGCGGGCAAGGGCTGATTTTTGGTCCTTCCCACCGGTGCCAATTGCATCCCCAGCTGAAGACCAGTAAACTCAACACAGACGGGGTATTGAACTAGGGACCTGGCTGGCCTGTGTCGCTCAATCAGTCACTGGATAAACTCGCTGACCCATTGGGAGCTGCTGTAAAAATAATCTTTCTATTTGTAAAATGTGACGGCAGCACCGGTTGTTGGAATGCAAACACATTCTATCCTCAGTGACTGTTACGATGGAATTCTGACGAAGGGTCATCGACCTGAAACGTTAACTCTGTTTCTCTCTCTCTCCGCGGATGCTGCCTGGCCCGCTGAGTGTTTTCAGCATTTTTCTGTTGTTATTTCAGATTTCCAGCTTCCGCAGTGCTTTGCTATTGTAGTCGTCACTGTTGATGTGTAGCTTATACCAGAACTCATCCCACCTGCCGTTTCTCTTTCCAGCGCTGACTGCCCTGCTGTGGTTTTCCAGCATCTTGTGTGTTTAGGCTTTAACCGACGCAGGCGGCGTTGTCCCCGGGATTGCAGCAAAAACTTGAAAGGTTCAAAGATTATTTGAATAGTGCAAAATACCCGGCGGTTTGATGATGGATTTTGTCTTTCCAAACTTGTATTGTGCCTGGAGAGAACACTTTGAGCTGCGCAACATGGGTGAAGTAAAAACACAAAATGCTGGAAACACTCAGCAGGTCAGGCAGCACCTGTGGAGAGAGAGACAGAGTTTCAGGTCGAAGACCTTCCGTCAGAAATGGGTGCAATACTGGTTGATACAGGTCTGTCAATGGAGGGTGAAGCAACTTGAAGTCATGAAGGTGCATCACATTAAAGTGTAATAACTTACCTATTGTGCTTTTAGTGAAATTGGTACCAAAATGTTCAACTAGTCTAGCGATTGCACTGCCTGGGGTAAGTATTGTCGGTACTGGTAATTGCCTCGTGTGTCCTGATACTTTGTGGTTATTTCTTGGATCCAGTGTCAGCCGTGGCTCAGTGGGTAGCACCCTCGCCTCTGAATCAGAAGGTTGTGGGTTCAAGTCCCACTTCAGGGACTTGAGCACAAAAATCTAGGCTGACACTCCAGTGCAATACTGAGGGAGCGCTGCACTGTCGGAGGTGCCGTCATCTCTGATGAGACGTTAAACCGAGGCCCCGTCTGCCCTCTCAGGTGGACGTTTAAGATCCCATGGCACTATTTCGAAGAAGAGTTAGGGGAGTTCTCCCCAGTGTCCTGGCCAATATTTATCCCTCAATCAACATAACAAAAACAGATTATCTGGTCATTATCACATTGCTGTTTGTGGGAGCTTGCTGTGCACAAATTGGCTGCCGCGTTTCCCACATTACAACAGCGACTACACTTCAAAAAGTACTTCATTGGCTGTAAAGTGCTTTGGGACGTCCTGAGGTGGTGAAAGGCGCTGTATAAAGTCTGTCAGTCTGTCTTCTGCATCCTCTAAACCAGAGGTTCCCAAACCTTACTTATTGCGTACCCCCCTTCCAGACCTACCAGCTGCCCGCGTACCCCTACCACCATACTGGTTTTAGACTGGACAGTTGCTGGGCAACTGAAACCACGTTGTAGTGTACGGTGATTGGAGGTGAGGAATCTGTACGTCATCATCTGTCTTCCCATTGGTGCATCTTGAAGTAAATTAACTACTTTATACAGCAAATTAAAACTTTGTCTGAGTAGCCTATTATAAAGATGCAATAAATAAATTAATAAATAAAATAAAATCCACCATTAGACGATTTCTCTCGTGTACAGGGGTACACGTACACAGTTTGGGAAGTCCTGTCCTAGGTAACATTCGCGCCACACAAGTGCCAGGCAATGACTGTCTCCAACAAGCGAGCGTCTAACCACCGGCCCTTGACATTCAACGGCGTTACTATTGCCGAATCCCCCACCATCAATATCTTGGGGGTCACCATTGACCAGCAACTTAACTGGACCAGCCACATAAATACTGTGGCAACAAGAGCAGGTCAGAGGTTGGCTATTCTGCGGCGAGTGTCTCACCTCCTGACTCCCCAAAGCCTTTCTACCATCTACAAGGCCCAAGTCAGGAGTGTGATGGAATACTCTCCACTTGCCTGGATGAGTGCAGCTCCAACAACACTCAAGAAGCTTGACACCATCCAAGACAAAGCAGCCCGCTTGATTGGCACCCCATCCACCACCTTAAACATTCACTCCCTCCACCACCGGCGTACCGTGGCTGCAGTGTGCACCATCTACAAGATGCACTGCAGCACCTCACCAAGGCTTCTTCGGCAGCACCTCCCAAATCCGCGACCTCTTCCACCAAGAAGGACAAGGGCAGCAGGCGCATGGGAACACCACCACCTCCAAGTTCCCCTCCAAGTCACACACCATCCTGACTTGGAAGTATATTGGCCGTTCCTTCATCGTCGCTGGATCAAAATCCTGGATCTCCCTCCCTAACAGCACTGTGGGAGTACCTTCACCACACGGACTGAAGCGGTTCAAGAAGGCGGCTCACCACCACCTTCTGAAGGGCAACTAGGGATGGGCAATAAATGCTGGCTTTGCCAGCGACGCCTACATCCCATGAACGAATAAAAAAAAACCTCTCTAAGGGTATAACCCAGTTCAGTAGATTGTGGGGAAACCACACGTTTAGCCCAGATGAAATTGTCATGTTGTTCGAGAGATGGCACTGCCTTTGGTCTCCTGTGTTGTATGGATCCCATGGCCAGTGTCGTAGAACCAGATCATTTTTCCCTAGTTGAAGAAATATGTTGGATTTTTACAATACCATATATTTGGCACAAATGCCCTGTACTCTCTGCAAGAACATAAGAAATAGGAGCAGGAGTAGGCCAATCGGCCCCTCGAGCCTGCTCCGCCATTCAATAAGATCATGGCTGATCTGATCCTAACCGCCAATCTACTATCTATCACAGAACCATCTCCTGCATCTAACAGAATTGCACACACGAAATAGGAGCAGAATCAGGCTACACGGTCCCTGGGCCCGCTCCACTACCCACAGGGCCATGACCAATCCGAACCTAGACTCATGTCCAAATTCCTGCCCGCTCCCCGTAACCCTTAATGCCCTTTACTTCTAGGAAACTGTCTATTTCTGTTTTAAATTTATTTAATGATGTAGCTTCTACAGCTTTTTGTGGCAGCATATTCCATGGACCTACCACCCTCTGAGTGAAGTAGTTCCTCCTCATCTCAGTTTTGAAAGAGCAGCCCCTTATTCTAAGACTATGTCCCCTAGTTCTAGTCTCACCCGTCATCGGGAGCATCCTCCCCGCATCCACCCGATCCAACCCCTTCACAATCTTATATGTTTCAATAAGATCGCCTCTCATTCTTCTGAACTCCAATGAGTAGAGTCCCAATCTACCCAACCTCTCCTCATATGACCACCCCCTCATCCCCGGGATTAACCGAGTGAACCTTTTTTGCACTGCCTCGAGAGCAAGGATGTCTTTCCTTAAGTAAGGACACCAAAACTGTATGCAGTATTCCAGGTGCGGTCTCACCAATACCTTGTACAACTGAAGCAATACCTCCCTATTTTTATATTCTATCCCCCTAGCAATGAAAGCCAACATTCCATTTGCCTTCTTAATCACTTGCTGCACCTGCATACTAACCTTTTGAGTTTCGTGCACCAGGACCCCCAGATCCCTTTGTACTTCAGTACTCTCCAGTTTCTTGCCGTTAAGATAATAAATTGCTCTAGGATTTTTCCTGCCAAAGTGCATCACCTCACACTTTCCAGTGTTGTATTCCATCTGCCAAATCTCTGCCCACTTACTTAGCCTGTTTATGTCCCCTTGCAGGTTTTTTTATGTCCTCCTCACTCACTACTTTCCCTCCCATCTTAGTATCATCTGCAAATTTTGATATGTTACACTTGGTCCCTTCCTCCAAATCGTTAATATAGATTGTAAAGAGTTGGGGACCCAGCACTGACCCCTGTGGAACACCACTAGTTACTGATTGCCAGTCTGAGAATGAACCATTTATCCCAACTCTTTGCTTTCTGTTAGATAGACAATCCTCTATCCATGCCAGAATATTACCCCCAATCCCGTGATTTTTTACCTTAAGCAAGCGTCGGTTAGATTAGGTAGCCGGGTTATCAAACGTTCTGCTAACTCAGCCAGCCCATCTGGCTCTTGTGCCTCTGTTCCAGGCTTCACAAGAGCCTAAGCTGTTGACGCTGGTAGTTACCAGGCTATGAACCTCCAGAAAGTGTCAGACTAAGCTGTTAAATCGTACAAAAACAAGACAATATTTTGCTCTATAACTTGTATGGCAACAATCGTGGCCCAACTTGTGCTCCCTTGATGGCCTCTGTAAGAGAGCAAGTAAATGGAGTATTGGTATGCAAGAGGCCAAGACACAAACTGGAGTTTAAAGCACAACCTGCCAGTAACACCACGACTTTTTCATGGGCGTGTTCAACTTGGAGTGCCACAGCTCAGACCCTGTCCAGCTAGTCTATTCTCGTTTGTCATATGAAAAATGCACATCACTCCAGGTAAGTAATCGATCCTTTTGGCAGCAAGACTGCGGAATGAACCTTGAATGCTGTGGTAAGGGAGATGCCCACGATTCCTCACATTTTGGTCCATCTGTTCGTTCCCTTCCCCCTCCTCCATCAGCCTGCCTTGAGATCTCGCTGTGTTTGCTCAGTCTCTATTGACTGGTTTCTCAGCTGCAGTCTCAATATGTAACAGTATATTGCAGCTTTGTCTAAAAATAGCCGTCGCCCTGGTGAGAATAATTGTTCCCCTTGTGTGCGCAGTCCTGTGCCTTGGTACATTTTATTCAAGTACTCTTTCATAGACAGCAGTAATGTCAGCTTTACTCTCCAAAACCTTTCTTTCGTTGCAGCAGTTTCATTGAGAATACAAACGTCTAATTGCAAGGAATCAAATCTTTATTTTTAAAAAACTTCAGTTGATTTGGGATTCCTAATTCTTTTGAAGGCGAGGAGTGAGAATAAAATTTTAGTCTAATTATTTCCAAGTTTTGTAACTACATGTGAAGGATTATAAATTGACACTTTGTCCAAAATAATTTTTCCTGACGAATATTACTTTCCTGCTTTTGAGCAGAACCTTTCGCCAGGTGTTGAGTAGGTGAGCGACCTGACCTCTGAGTCACATAGTTTAAAAGCCTTGTTGTATTTTAGTGGCGTTCAGCTTCCAAGAGTTTTGGTCTGGGATGTGCTTCACTTATTTTTTTTTTCCCTCCATATTTCAATTGCATTTTAAAAATTGGATCCAAGCTGAACTCGTTACTGGTGCCACCAGTTGATTACATCGTAAAGTACAGTACGCACTGTACTCGCCACTTGACTGAGATGGTTTGTTCCAGAGGGTGATGGTTCTGAAAAGAAATACTTTCTGGCATCTAACCTCTGCCTATGGATTTTAATACAGGACCTCTAAACCCCCTCCTCCCCACCCCTATCGATATTAGATAACAGATCTAATGGTTCAATCCCTTCATCATTTTAAAAACCTCAAAGCTTGCATCTCTCTAAAGTTAATAACCCCAACTCTTGGAGCCTAACCTCCTCATTAAGAGCTGCAAGGTAAGGGCACCCCCTTCTGTGGAGTCTCTCTATCCTTCACCATGTGGATAGACCAAAACTAGATACAATACTCCAAGTGCAGATGTAGCAGAGCCTTAATAATCCATGTATGGCGCCATTTGTTCTATACTTGATAGTCCTAGCGATACATTTATAGAGCATCTTTAACGTAGAAAAACATCCCACATCGCTTCACAAGAGGTGTAATCAGGAAATGGACACCGAGTCGAATATTAGAAGGGGTGACCAAATAGCTTGGTTAGCGAGGTGGGTTTTAAAGAGGGTCTTGAAGGAAGATGGAGAGGCAGTGAGTTTAGGGAGGGAGTTCCAGAGTGGGGCTGTCGCTAGCCACGTGCAACTGCTTGGATTAGAGTGGACGATTAGTCCGTCTTTTCCTTGACCTTTTTCATTAGTACCCCTGCATGGTAGAAACACTCCTGGAGTTTCTTGGCACTAGTGCATAACACTGCTCTCGTGCTCATTAGTTGATGCTCTCACACACTGGCCCATTCACCCAACTTGTTTAAATTGGTCCGAATTATTAACCCCCCACCACCCCAATATATTTCATGCTGTAGAATTTAAGTGGTTCCATTTAACTCCTCTAAATCATTTATGAAAGTGCACAGCAGTGGTCCCAATATAGACCGTTGTGGAACTTCACTTAAGATCAGACCCCATTTAGATTTACTCCCATCAGTTGCAACCCGCTGCTAATGTGATTTCGACCAGCTATATACCCAACGTAATATCCAGGACTAGGCAAATCTGGGAGTAGTGGCTTATTTATTGGCCCCCCAAGCTTGACTTTTAAAAGTCTGTAGATTGTATTTGGAAGAGTAAACGGGGAGTTAAGGTGCTGGGAAGAAACGAGAAATCAGATGCGATTTTAACACAACGCAGGGAGGAGAGACTGAGAATTTAGGACTATTTCATTTTTTAAAAAAAAAGTTAAATTGCAGACAGAACTCTGCAGTCAGGAGGTGCTGGCTTTGTTTGTCTTCAGTAGTTGGGAATAAACCTAGGCGGTTTTGTACTGCACTCTGGGACCAGAAACTTCAACTCAATCTTGAGCCACTGTGATTGGGAAACTGCGTCAAACCAGCGAACCGAGCCGTTTTTTCCCCCAAGTTTTTGTGATTCTTTAACTGGCCAGAGGCAGCCTGGGGACAGTACCTTGGTGTAGAATTCCTCCTTCAGTGACCTTGTGAATGGTAAGTGCTGCCCAGGGGCACTCTCCTGCAGCTCTGAGTGTCACCAGACTTACAAAATTTATGCAGTTATCAAACGAGGGTTTCTAGACAACAAGTCTGTTCCCAGGCTGCTACTAACCAACAGGACAAAAGACAACTGGGAGATACCAGTAAGTGGCATTGAAACCATTACCTCTTATAGCATTCAGAACTGTGCATCAAATCAGGTGGCTACACTATGCCTTTAATAGCACTAGAACTTTAACTGTAGCTATTGCAGACTCTGGAGAGAGTTGTCAGATATCCATCTCTGTCCTGCTAGATGGAGCAAAGTCTGTTAAAATGGGAGTAATCCTGCATCTGGACTGTGCTCATTACCCAGTGACCCACTAAGAATTAAACCATTTACGGAGTACTTATCTGTGACAGTATCTCGCCTTGGAGTTACTGTCTCGCTATTAAAAACAGACAGCATTGGACAGGATAAAGCATGGCGCTGTTTTTTTAATGGTTTTAGATTGTGGTGTACTGCTCGATGTGTGTTGCAATGAAACTGAGGGAAACTGAAGAATTATACTTGCATGACCATTAAAAAAAAATTGTATATCTTAAAAATTAAACACCGGGGGGATAGGTATGTTTAACTGGGTTAACTATGGACATTTAGTTGGGGTTTTTTATAGAGACATTGGCTCTTAATGTTTTCCACCTCACCACAGTGTTGAGACTTTGGCATTGGTAAAGGCGTAAATAACACCTTTGTGTGACTGAGACCATAGCTTGAAGTCGCTTCTCTTCATCCTTGATCTTTCCATAACTTTCAAAACAGTCGATCACTCCATCCATCTCAAACATCTCTCCCAAGGTTTACCTCTAGGGCTTTTCTCTCTTCTTTCATTCACAGGATGTGGGCGTCTCTGGCAAGGCCATCATTTATTGCCCATTGAGAAGGTGGTGGTGAGCCACCTCATACAACTGAGGGTCTCGCTGGGCCACTTCAGAGGGCAGTTAAGAGTCAACCACATTACTGTGGGTCTGGAGTCACATATAGGCCAGACCGGGTAAGGACGGCAGATTTCCTTCCGTAAAGGATATTAGTGAACCAGATGAGTTTTTGCAACAATCCAGTAGTTTCATGATCACCATTAAATTCCCCAGCTGCCGTGGTGGGATTTGAACTCACGTCTCTAGATCATTAGTCCAGGCCTCTGGATTACTAGTCCAGTAACAGAACCAGTATGCTACTATTCCCATCATGCTTACTGACATGTGATAGTATGCCTCAATTCCTTTGTACCTTCTAGCAAGATGCACAGTACACCAAAAGCCACATAAAACACACACTATTCTCATTGTTCTTTTATCGAATTGCTTTATTAAACAGTCAGAGTTATGTTGGACTGTGACACTGTTTAGAAGTTATGAATAGAGAATGAGCTTGCATTCACATAGCACCTTTCAAGTACTCCAGATGTCCCAAAGTGCTTCACATTCAATTAATTACTTTTGAAGTGTAGTCACTGTAATGTAGACAAACACGTCAGCCAGTTTGTGCAAGATCCCACAAACAGCAATGTGATAAATGACTAGTTAATCTGTTTTTGGTGGTGTTGGCCTGGACACCAGGGGAACTTACTGTTCCTCAAAGTTCCATGGGACCTTTTTGTGTCCATCGGGACAAGCAGATGGGGCCTTGGTTTAATGCTCCTTCTGAAAGATGACACTCTTGACAATTCAGCACTACCTTAGTATTGCACTGATTTAACGTCTCATTCGAAAGACGGCACCTCCGACAGTGCGGCACTCCCTCAGCACTGCACTGGGAGTGTCAGCCTAGATTTTTGTGCTCAAGTCCCTGGAGTGGGACTTGAACCCACAACTTTCCGACTCAGAGGTGAGGGAGCGACCCACTGAGCCACAGCTGTTCTGGATGAGCTAAGATGGATTTCCTCATCTGTAATTAACTTGTGTTATATCGCTCCCTTTTAATATAAAAATATCCGCAAGTGCTTCAGAGAGGAGAGATGGGTGGAGGATTGCCACTGCGACATGTGAGGAAGCTTCTTCTCTCTGATCCAACTCTGTCGGACCACCCTTGCACGATTCCATGCCTTGCTGGGGAAGGATGGGGTGGGTGGCCATGTCATCCGATGAAGGAGTTGAGGAGTGATAGCATATTGTAGTTAAAAAGATTGAAAGATTAAAAAGGCGGCTGCGGCTGAGAGGTTACCTGATAGAAGTCTTTAAGATTATGAAAGGTTTCAATGGGATAGACTTAGAGAAAATGTTTTCACTTATGGGGGGAGTCCAAAACTAAGGGGCATAAATATTAGATAATCACTAATAAATCAAGTAGGAAATTCAGGAAAAATGTCTTTACTCCGAGTGGTTAGAATGTGAAACTTGCTACCACAGGGAGTAGTTGAGGCAAATAGTATAGAGACATTTAAGGGAAAGCTAGATAAACACATGAGGGAGAAAGGAATAGGTTATGCTGATGGGGTGAGATGAAGAGGGGGTGGGAGGAGGAGTCTTGTGTGGAGCATAAACACCGGCATGGACCAGTTGGGCCGAATGGCCTGTTTCTGTGCTATAGACACGATGTAACTCTATGTAACGATGTAAAAAGCATAGCAAGAGATCTTGACCAAGGTGAAAACTGGACTGAAGGGATTCAAACCGAATTGTGGGGGATATGAACATCGCTGAATGTGTCTTCCTTCCCCACTCCTCCCTTTCATTTTATTCTGCTCTCTGCTCATCCCATCACTATGAAAATTGGGAGAGACTGTTGTGTCCTGTCTGTCTGTGACATGGCTCATTGGTATCAAACCACGCTGGCCCACCATGCCGCCAGTTTTGTTCCTTTTCATTTGTATGTGCGCTGGTTGAGTGTAATTATTAAGTAAAGCTGCTGTAAATTGGTTTGGGGAATTGAGGTGGGTAAAGGCTCCAGAGAGGCTAGTGAATAAATGCTTAATATATGTGATATCTAGAGTTCTATATCTGGGCATTAGCTTTGGCCGTGGGCTTTGTATTCTTTAGTCTAACCCTCACCCTCTCCCCCCCCCCGCCCCCCCACAATAGCTTTTGAGTGCGCGTACAGATAGAGATCGACGGAGATATAGAAAGAAAGACTTGGATTTCTACAGCGCCTTTCACGACCTCAGGATGTCCCAAAGCGCTTCACAGCCAATGAAGTACTTATTTTGAAGTGCCGTCACTGTTGTAATGTAGGAAAAGCAGCAGCCAATTTGCCCACAGCAAGCTCCCACAAACAGCAATGTGATAATGACCAGATAATCTGATTTTGTGCTGTTGATTGAGATAAATATATTGACCGGGGAGAACTCCCCTGCTCGTCTTTGAAATAGTGCCATGGGATCTTTTACGTCCACCTGAGAGGGCAGACGGGGCCTCGGTTTAACGTCTCATCCGAAAGATGGCCCCTCCGACAGTGCAGCACTCCCTCGGCACTGCACTGGGAGTGGAGTGTCAGCCTGGATTTTTGTGCTCAAGTCTCATGGATTGAGACTTGAACCCACAACCTTCTGACTCCGAGGCGAACGTGTTACCCACTGAGCCACAGCTGACAGATATATATATTTGCATGTCTTGCATTCGATGGTTTTTTAAGTTAGATCCTAATCACTTAAGACAGGAATGAATCTAAAAATGGCTGGAACTAGTGTGGGTTCAACGAGTAAGCTTATTGTTTTTTTGCTTCTTTAACTATTGCAGTGTTTATGTAAGCAAACATTGGCAGCCTGCAAAGACAGTTTTTATATAGCATTGCTCACTAGCTTCCTGCTTACACTTTAATTGGCCTTTCTCAGCAGGTGCGCCATTGCACAACGATACTGTTTTATCATCAAACTTTCTTCCTTCGAAAGCCATGGGGCAGTTACTCTCTGGGTAAAGAGGTTTCGCCTGAATTCCTTATTGGCTTTATTCGTGACTATCTTATATTTATGGCCCCTAGATTTGGACTCCCCACCCCACCCTGCCACACGTGGAAACATCTCTATTTCTACGCTATCGAACCCCTTCATAATTTTAAAGACCTCTATCAGGTCACCTCTCAGTCTTCTCTTTTCTAGAGAAAAGAGTCTTTCCTGATAGTTGTATCCTCAGTTCCGGTATCATTCTTGTAAAACTTTTTTGCACTTTCCCCAGTGCTTCTATATCCTTTTTTTAATATGGAGACCAGAACTGTGTAAAGTGCTCCCAAGTGTGGTCTAACCAAGGTTCAATACAAGACTTCTCTGCTTTTGAATTCTATCCCAGTGGCATGCTGTAGATGAGAGGGTGATTAAGACACCTCCTTGTGTGAGTTAAGCCGGTGGATTTCAGTAGGCCATTCACCCACGGGGAGAAGGGGTGTTGCTGCCAAACTCAATCCTGTCCTCCCTCAACATCCCATATCCATGTACCTCACACACTGGGTGGGTGGGGGTGGTCCCGGCCCCCGCTGCTAATTTCCTACCCCAGACCAGAGGTCGTGAAGCCAATTGTAGCAGTCCGATTGCTATCCCACCTGAGATGATCTGACTTGGTACAGACCGGAGATTGAACGTGGGACCGGCCTGGTCTGTGGCCACGTTCGGTACTGGGCAGCAAATTGGACTTGACTTCAGCACAAAATCTAGACTGGCACTGATGTGCAGTACTGTGAGGGCCTGCTGCATTGTTGGAGGTTTGGATAAGACCTAAAATGGACGTCATTCTGCCTTTAGGTGAACACTAAAGATCCCAGTGCACTATTCGAAGAGAAGGAGGGAATTCTCCCAGTGCCCTCGCCAACATTCTTCCTTCACCATCAAGAACAGATTAACTGGTCATTCACCTTGCTGTAGTTTGTGGGATCTTACAGTGCCGTAAATGACTGCTGTGTTCCCCTCCATAACAGTGGCTGCGCCTCTGTAATTCGTTGGATGTCAGTCGCTTTGGGATGTTCCCGAAAATCATGATGAATGCATTCTTCTTTCTTTTTAATGGCACATTTCTGAAATATGGCAAGTGTGCCCCACAAATACAGGGAGGAAATTAAACATCATACAGGACAATCGGAAATAATATTTGTCGTTTTCTAATATCACTTGGCAGGGCTCCTGCATTGCCAATATTTTGCTCAGCGTCTGATCCTGCATGATTAAATGCATAATGCACGCGCTACCAGGCGGCCTATAGGACACAGCACTGTCTGTTTCATGAAGCCCCTCTGATTGATGCATTCTGTTTGAAGTGTGGCTGAGGAGAAGGAGCCCAGCAGGGCTCCAGGAAGAGCACGAGAGGAGCATTGCTTATTTTAAACTTTCTCTCCTGAACCAGCTGGAACCGGCTGGTATTATCAGTTGCATGCTTGACATCCAGTACTTCAGATGGGTTAAGCGAGCACTTCAAGGAGAATGGCAATCTGTGGGGGAGGGGGAAGGGGGGGGGGTGGAGAAGATAGAATGCTTTCTGTTTAGGATAAACCACTGCCCTATCTCTCTCGTTCAAAAGAAAATGATGTAAGGAAGTGCATGGTTGGTAAATGTTCTTCACCCTTTTAATAGCGACCGATGTTTTCTATGCTTCCATTAAATTTAAAACAGAAATAGACAGTTTCCTAGAAGTAAAGGGAATTGGGGGTTACGGGGAGCGGGCAGGAAATTGGACATGAGGCTGAGTTCGGATCGGTCAAGGCCCTGTGGGTGGCGGAGCGGGCCCAGGGGCTGAGTGGCTGGGTCCTGCTCCTACTTCTTGTGTTCTTTAGATTTGAGGTTAGGATCAGATCAGCCATGATCTTATTGAATGGCGGAGCAGGCTCGAGGGGCCGATTGGCCTACTCCTGCTCCTATTTCTTATGTTCCTATTATGGTTCTGTTAGCATAGGATATGGACAGAGCCTGGCGTGACTCAAGTAGGAGACTTCATTTCAGGTCAGCCTCAGGAAGATGCCTCACCCGCTGAGTACTGCTGCTTACGGAGCCAATAGAGGGCCTCTGGGGCTGGGTGGCTCTGGATCAGCCCCAGACCAGTTTTGAAATGCAGGATCCAAATTAGTCAGTTGAGTCATTCGGGAATTCACGCTGGCTTCCCTCCTGAATCACGTCACCAGTGTAACTCTGGAATGAAATGGAGACACGAGGACAAAGCTTTGCTCAAAGAGCACTTTAAAAGATAAGAAAGAAAGACTTGAGCCTCTCACGACCTCAGAATATCCCAATGAAGTACTTTTTGAAGGGGAGTCACTGTTGTAATGTGGGAAACGCGGCAGCCAAATTTGCACACAGCAAGCTCCCACAAACAGCAATGTGATAATGACCGGATAATCTGCTTTAGTGATGTTGCTTGAGGGATAAATATTGGCCCAGGACGCCGGGGAGAACTCCCCCTGCTCCTCTTCAAATACTGCCGTGGGATCTTTTACGTCCACCTGAGAGGGCAGACGTGACCTCGGTTTAACGTCTCATTCAAAAGATGGTATCTCCGACTGTGCAGTGCTCCCTCGGTACTGCACTGGAGTGTCGATCTACCTTATGGGCTCGAGTGGGACTTGAACGCACGGCTTTCTGACTCTGAGGCGAGAGTGCCACCCACAGAGCCATGGCCGACAGCATATGTACAAGCATTGTGTCCTCGATGTCCCAAAGCGACCAATGAATTCGTTTTGAAGTGCAATCAATGTTATTTAATCAAATGCAGCAGCCCAAATAGCATTCGGAATCATATAGAAATCATAACACGGAAACTGGCTGTTTACCCCAACCAGTCTGTGGTGTTTATCCTCCACTAGCAATAGTCCAAATCCCACGTACCTGCCCTGTTCCTATATCCCTTTATTCCCTTTCCTTAAACCACCTGTCGGACCTATTAAAATGTTGACTTTATCTCTGCTTTAATCATTAACCAGTATTGCATTCCACAGCTGTACAACTTTTGTGTGCACAAAAGAGGTTTCTCCTCTCTGTCCTAAAGCTCTTGCATCTAATTTAATATCTCTGTCCTCCTTGTTCAGTCACTGGCAGCAGTCTGTTTCTATCTACTCTGTTCCATCCTTTCATCATTTTAAATGCCTCTATTAAATCATCCTCTATTCTCCTGTTTCAACAAAAAGAGCCCTAAGTTTTCAAATCTTTCTTCATATTTGTATTTCCTCATACCAGGCAACATCCCAGTGACTCTGCAGCCTTCCCCTTTTGTTGCCTCAAGATCCTTCCTATAGTGCGGAGCCCAAAACTGCACGCAGTACTCCAACGGTGGTCTTAGTAACGTTTTCTAGGTTCACCATTACATCTCGACTTTTATACTCGATACCTCTTGCCATAAAACCCAGTATTCCCTTGGCTTGAGGGAGAAATGTTGGCCAGGACACCAGGTTTGGAATGGTGCCCTGTGATCTTTAATGTCCATCTGAACAGGCAGACAGAGGGCCTCAGTTTAATGTCTCATCCGAAAGATGTCACTTGCAACAGTGCCGCACTCCTGTATTGCACTGGCATCGGCCTAGATGATGTGATTGAGTCCTGGAATGGCGTTTAAACCCACACTCATCTGACTCGGGCGAGAGTGCTACCAACTGAGCCTAGCTGACAAAGATTTTTTTATTTTTAAACATATTAAATTGAGGATATTTAGAACCACTTTTTTTTTTCTTGGTGAGGTGCTGGGGAATGGAACCCGTAACCATTTCTAGCGCCGTTGTTGGCATCCAGACTCCCAGATCAGATTTACATTTTTCTCTTCTCTGCTCCCAACCATCTGCCTCAGCTCCAACTTCAGAAGAGCATCTCTGTTGAACCATTGTAATGTTTTTCCATTTCTTACATCAGCCATCATTTTGCCTTTGAATAAGATTGATTCTGAATTGGGGTCAGTTTTGTACTGTTTACTCACAAAGAATTGGTTTGGGACTGTTCAAACTCATTTCACCTAATAGTCTTATAGCCAGTGTACTTCTGATTTGAACCCCAATTGAAGAGGTGGAAGGCCCGTGTGTATGTAACCTACTGCAACTACTTAGCTTTCTGAGAAAAAGGCATTATGTATCTTAGTCATACTTTGAGAGAGGTGGGGAGGAATACATTGAACAGAAAATATTTCCCTCAGACTTTCCTTCTCTAAATTCTTGCTGGCCATTATACCAAGAACTTTGAATCTATTGACCGCCAGTTGGTTGGTTGGCCAACAGTCCATTTTCTGACTGATACTTAAAGAAAGAAAAGACAGACTTGCATTTCTACAGCGCCTTTCATGACCACCGGACGTCCCAAAGCGCTTTACAGCCAATGAAGTACTTTTTGAAGTGTAGTCACTGTTGTAATGTGGGAAACGCGGCAGCCAATTTGCGCACAGCAAACTCCCACAAACAACAATGTGATAATGACCAGCTAATCTGTTTTAGTGATGTTGATTGAGGGATCAATGTTGGCTCGGACACCGGGGAGAACTCCCCTGCTCTTCTTTGAAATAGCGCCATAGGATCTTTTACGTCCACCTGAGAGAGCAGACGGGGGCCTGGGTTTAACGTCTCATCTGAAAGACGGCACCTCCGACAGTGCGGCGCTCCCTCAGCACTGCACTGGGAGTGTCAGCCTGGATTTTTGTGCTCAAGTCTCTGGAGTGGGACTTGAACCCACGACCTTCTGACTCCGAGGTGAGAGTGCGACCCACTGAGCCACAGCTGACACTAAAGTGGACAAAAACAGTTAGTGGCCTTTTGCTGATGGGATGATTAACTGTTCTGAGCAATTCTCAGTCAGTATAATGTTCCTACAAATTTGGCCTGCTTGATAATATCAAAGTGTGTGTGTGTGTGTTGCTGCAGTGCATTGAGAGGTGCTTACAAGGTTATCTACACTTTAAATCTTCCCTTACTTTGCTGTTGGAATGTCGATCTGTGTTGTATATTAGAGAATCTGCGCTTCTGTATATAGCTGATTCCTTCAGCCTGTCCAGTCAATGTGAAGCATAACAACCGAAGGAAGTTTGCCTTGGAGTTATCCTGCAGGAAAACTCTGGTGTGGTTAAAGGGAAGAGCTTGCATTCAGATACTGCCTTTCATGTTCTCGGGAGTCCCAAAGCACTCCACAGCCAATGAATTACTTTGTGAAGTCCAGCCACTGTCGTTATGTAAGCAGATGCAGCAGCCAATTTGTAGCCAGCAACATCCTGCAACTGAATGAATGAGCAGTTCTTCTGTTTGGGCGGTGTTGATTGAGGGACACCAGAAAACTCCCCATTTCTTTGAGCGGTGCCACAGGATCTTTTACGTCCACCCGAACAGGCAACTGGGGCATCGTAGTTTTAACATCTCACATGAACGACGGCACATCCAAATGCCTGAAGGAGTCATGGTGCATGTTATGCTCGAGTCCTGAATTGGGGCTTGAACCCACAGCCTGAGCATATTGTAAACGTGCATATCCTCATTTATTTCTAATCTAGACTTTGCTGGTATGGCCATCAGTGTATCAAATCTAATTTATTTAGACCTCATCACACCTCTCAAAAGATTTAATGCACTTCTGAAAAAGAATCACTTTGAGCGTAGTAACTGTTGCGTAGCCAAACATGAGCCATTTTGTGCACCACAAGATCCCAGAAACAGCGCTGAGATGAATGACCAGTTGATCTGTTATTGATGGTGTTGGTTGAGGAAGGAATGTCGGATGGCGAGCACTTCTTGCCCCTCTTCAAATGGTGCCGCAAGATCCTTAACATCCACCTGAGCCACTCCAGAACGGGCACCTTCGTCAGCTTGGCTGAGCGGTGACGTTCTTGCCTCTGAGCCAGAAGGCTTTTGGTTCAAGCCCCACTCCAGGACTCGAACACATAACCCAGGCTGACACTTCAGTGCAGTACTGAGGGAGCGCTGCATTGTCGGAAGTGCCATCTCTCAAGTGAGATGTTAAACTGACTGCCCGTTGAAACAGAGGTAAAAGATGTGATGATGCTATTTGAAGAACAGCAGGAGATTTCTCCTGGTACCCTGGGCCAACATTTGTCCCTCAACCATAAAACGGATTAACTGGTCATTTATCTCATTGCTGTTGTGGCCTCTTGCTGTACGGAATTGGCTGCCATATTTGTGAGATTACGAAGTGACTACACTTCAAAAAAGTCGTTCATTATCTCTGAAGAATTTTGGGACATCCTCAGGATGTGAAAGATGCTATATAATAGCAATTTCTTTTCTTTTCTGTGATGGCGGCGATTGTGTATGCAAGGGGTGGGCAGACTTAATGGGCTGAATGGTCTTTTGGAACGCCACACTTTTGTTATTTCACTTGAGGTAGGAGAAATCGTTTTCACTGAAACTTGACTTGATGCGCTTCCCTCCTCAACGTAGCCTTCCCCGTTAGATGAAGGCGTGTAAAGAATTTGGAAACCCCAATCTGAGCAAAGAACTGATCTGAAGATAACCTGTTCTGGCAATCGACCCGCATTGCACAGCTGAACACTGATAAATGAGCATTTTAATTGAGACACCAGGAGGAATAACTCTGCCTTTTCTTCATTCCCGTGCGCTGTCAGTAAAGTTGTACAGTTGTGTGTGATATTCTATGAATGAAGTAGACTTGCAATAAGTGGGAGTTAATCTAAAATTGAACATAAATTATGAAATTGGCACAGGGCTGGGATTTCCCCCCCCCCCCCCACCCCCGCAAACACTTATCAAGCTTTGATAGTCAGAAAATAATTTGCTCCGGTTTTGAAATTCATCACTGTAATACTACAAGATAATTTTTTTTCCCAGATTGTTAGCCAAACTGAAATGTATTTTGCTCCATAAATCTAATAGTAGCAATTGGCAGGGAGACAAGAGTGGCCCTTGTTCAAAAATAAATCGAGCCACTTCAGTGGGATAATGAGCAGCAGCAGCAATATGTAAACACAGCAGAGTGCCACGGTGGGTGCTTTGGGCAAAATGAATAACATGCCTTTGAAGAGTTGCCCTTGCGTAGGAGGAGCGATCCCTGGGGGCGGTTTAGTGACACGAGGGGGCACTTTCCATTGGGACTGATGTAGTAGTCCAGTGTTGTCACTAAACGTATCTACTGCATCAATACCAGTATTCTACAGGGAAAATTTAATTTCAGTTTTTTTATTCGTTCATGGGATGTGGGCGTCGCTGGCAAGGCCAGCATTTATTGTCCATCCCTAGTTGCCCTTGAGAAGGTGGTGGTGAGCCGCTGCAGTCCGTGTGGTGATGGTGCTCCCACAGTGCTGTTAGGGAGGGAGTTCCAGGATTTTGACCCAGTGACGATGAAGGAACGGCCGATATATTTCCAAGTCAGGATGGTGTGTGACTTGGAGGGGAACTTGGAGGTGGTGGTGTTCCCCTGCGCCTGCTGCCCTTGTCCTTCTAGGTGGAAGAGGTCGCGGGTTTGGGAGGTGCTGCCGAAGAAGCCTTGGCGAGTTGCTGCAGTGCATCTTGTAGATGGTACACACTGCAGCCACGGTGCGCCGGTGGTGGAGGGAGTGAATGTTTAAGGTGGTGGAAGGGGTGTCAGTCAAGCGGGCTGCTTTGTCCTGGATGGTGTCGAGCTTCTTGAGTGTTGTTGGAGCTGCACTCATCCAGGCAAGTGGAGAGTATTTCATCACACTCCTGACTTGTGCCTTGTAAATGGTGGAAAGGCTTTGGGGAGTGCTGTGTATAGAATGATACAGCACAGAAGGAGGCCATTCAGCCCATCGTGCCTGTGCCGGCTCTTTGAAAGAGCTCTCCAATTAGTCCCACTCCCCCCTGCTCTTTCCCCACAGCCCTGCAAATTTTCCCCTTTCAAAATATTTATCCAATTCACTTTTGAATGTTGATATTGAATCTGCTTCCACCGCCCTTTCAGGCAGCGCGTTCCAGATCATCATAACCCGCTGCGTAAATGTTTTTCCTCATTGGGTCATTGTGCATCAGTGAGCTGCTGAAAATGCTGTGCGGGGATTTAGCTGTGTGTTTCGACCACCCCCCACCCCCCCCCACTACAGTAGCAGCTTTCCTTTGTAGCGAGCTGAAGAAGCCTAGTCTTTGGGTGGGAGGGCCATCCATCCACTGTTTGAAGAAACGAAAGTTGCTTTTATTATCAGGGCTGTTTCAATTCCAGGAGACCAAAACCCACGAGCCAACTCCAAGTGTTTATGCTGCTAAATTCACTTTCCTCAATCTGGCGGGTCAGCCGCCAGAATAAGAGCGCCAAATTTAGCAATATAAGCGCCAGAACTGGCACACGAATGCCCGTTTACTGGAATCCAAATTAAAATGGTGTCCATATAAAAGCAAACTTGTATTTTAAAATGCTTGCGTTGGCGATGTGTAATTTAGTGTCTCTGTCTGTCTTAAGTTCCTGCCAGTCGCAGTCATATTTAGGCATAAACTCCCCATTGTTTAATTTATCCTTATGTGGATCGGTGTCAAACTTGTTGTCTTACAATACTCCTGTGCAGCGCCTTGGGACGTTTTACTACGTTAAAGGCGCTATATAAATACAAGTTGTTGTTGTTGAAGTTGTTGCGCCATTTTTGCTAATGGTAATGAGTACGCAATCAGCCTTCAGACTTGCATCATTACTATTCCCTTAATAGCCTCCAGCGACTCTACTCTCTGAAACCCAGCCATCGCAACCCTGAAGGTCAGTGTTGTGCCAGCTGATCTCGGGCTGAGTGGCAATAGGGACACCACACTTCTCCTTCGCTAGGTAAGGAGAAAATCAGCCAGGTTTCTTGCTGTTGATCACAAGTGCATGGATGTGGATATGTGCGAGATCAATTTCGGCTGTGTTGTTCAGTATCCCCCACCACCACCGTGGATAAATAGCCCGATGATCCTCGTCTGTGTCCAGACATGAAGAATGGCCACTGGTTAAAGTAGCAGGAGGTCTGGACCTGTGGCACTCTTAAGAGTCAACACTTTCTGGGGGAGGCGAGGGAGAAGAGAGAGAAACGTGAGCAAACTGGTAGTAAAGCGAATCAAACTTAATTCTTCCACCCACTGGCCCTCTCGCCCCTTCCCTAATAGAGGTCTTTGAAAGGTTTTGATAGAGTAGACACAGAGAGAGTGTTTCCAGTTGTGGGGAAGAGCAAAGCTAGAGGTCATCAATATAAGATAGTCACCAAGAAATCCAATAGGGAATTCAGAAGGAACTTCTTTACCCAGAGAGTGGTGAGAATGTGGAACTCGCTACCACAGGGAGTGGTTGAGGCGAATAGTATAGATGCATTTAAGGGGAGGCTAGATGAAGGGAATAGAGGGTTATGCTGAGAGTTCGATGAGGAAAGACGGGAGGAGGCCTCGAGTGGAGCATAAACGCCAACATGAACTGGTTGGGCCGAATGGCCTGTTTCTGTGCTGTATATCCGATGGAATCCTATGAAAGCCAATCCTTCCACGGCGTGCAGCAAAGAAACGACGCAACTCAGCTCTTTCACCCTCCGCGTTGGGCTGCCAACCCGAGGGCCTCCAAGCCCATTGCCATCTGTTTGGTGCTTTTCCACCAGTATGCCAGCCTGCTGTCAGGCACATGAATATTTATGCAGCCGGTGCATAACTCTGCTGTCGGGCAAATGATAACCTGATCAGTGGTGCAGGCTGCAGGTTAATTGAGTGCTCTCACTGTTCCGCATGCACGGGTCAGATTTATGGCATCTGTAGATTTCACTTTTTTTGCTTCATGAGATTTTATGACCCGTTGTCCACTGGTGATTTAAAGCTTGGGAGTGCAATGCAAGAAGACTAAGGCCAAATATAAGAGGATACTCGAGGCTGAAACTTTAGCGCATTCTCAAAGCTGTACTCCCTTGCAGTTTCCCCTCTCCCTGTTTAGGTGGTTTAGTTGGATTCTCATTTTTTTTTTGTCCTCATCAAGGTGAGAGCTGGAATTCTTCCCATTGGAGGCAACCAGTGTCAGCATCAGGCATTCAGTGGTGAGTTATAGTACAGCCAGATGCAGAGTAAGACTCCTTCTACTCTGCCCCAACATGTCTCGGTCCCGACCTTGACATTTTTTCCATACCAGCCATTCTGAATCAGATTGCCGATGAATGCGAGATATGGGGCAGTTTTATATTCTTGCTCCGTGCCCATTAACTTTGGTTGCATTTATATAACGCCTTTCATGACCTCCGGACGCCCCAAAGTGCTTTACAGACAGTGAAGTACTTTTGAAGTGTAGTCACTGTCTTAATGTAGGAAACACGGCAGCCAATTTGCGCACAGCAAGCTCCCACAAACAACAGTGATGTTGGTTGAGGAATAAATATTGAGCAGGACACCGGAGAGAACTCCCCTGCTCCTCTTCAAAACAGTGCAATGGGATCTTTCACGTCCACCTGAGAGGGCAAGACGGCGCCCCGGTTTAACGTCTCATCCGAAAGACGGCACCTCCAACAGTGCAGCACTCCCTCCGTACTGCACTGGGAGTGTCAGCCCGGATTATGTGCTCAGCTGTCTGGAGTGGGACGCACCCACAACCTTCTGACGCGAGAGTGTGATCCACTGAGTTAAGGCTGACCCCTCCTCGGAACTGAGTTGACACTTCACACAAAATGGAGATTTTCAGCCTATCAGTTTGACGCCAGGCCTCCACTAATGGGGGAGTCCAAAACTAGGGCCCATAACATACAAGTTGGCCATTAATAAACCCAATAAAGATTCAGGAGCAACTTCTTTACCCAGAGAGTGGTTAGAATGTGGAATTCGCTACCACAAGGAGTAGTTGAGGTGAATAGTATAGATGGTGAATAGTATGAGGAAATGATTGTCTTTACAAAGTGTCCAAAAATCCTGTCCGACTTTTAAGGGGAAGTTCGATAAACACGAGGGAGAAAGGAATAGAGGGATATGTTGATAGGGTGAGATGAAGGGGGGGGAGGAGGCTCGTGTGGAGCATAAACACCGGGCACGGACCAGTTGGGCTGAATGGCCTGTTTCTGTGCGATAAATTCTATAACGAGTGTTAAACATCCTGTGGCACTATTTGGAAAAAGAGCAAGGAGCTCTCCCCCAATACCTGACCAACCAGTACCGCCAGAAAAAAAATGTGACCAGTCATTCATCTGATTGGTGTTTGTGGGAGCTTGCTGTGTGCAGAATGACTGCCGTGTTTGCCAAGATGAGGGCAGTCACAGCACTTGGAAGTAATCCATTGTACACTGAGCATTTGGACGTTTGAGAGATGTGCTTGTATAAATACAACAAGCCTTTCTGCCCCCCCCCTTCTCTTTGTACAGCTTTGTCAAGCCCTGGCTGATTGTAGGCCGGGAGGCATAAGGCTGTCAGCTAGTGAACTATCCAGTCATTTCACGGGAAGGAGCACAATTCTGAACGAAATTTAAGAAATCAAACAGGGGCAGTCTTTGGAGTCATCTGCAGCCCCTGCCTCCTCCTCCTCCTCCCCTCTGTTGCTTTGTGTGAAGGCTACCTCACCCACCCACCCAAACTCTCTCCTAGGGTCACTTGTGCTGGACTGCGGTGACAGAAGAATGAAAAGATTGGTCTTAACAGAGCCCTGGGAGCAAGGCTGAATCCAGCAGGAGCACTCAGCATTTGTAAGAGATTCAAAACTGAGCCTGAAACTCCACTCCTGCGGGTTGTGCTTGATGAGGGGGCGTACCCATTGCTCCTGCAAACGTCACGAAACTTGTTTTGAGTGGTTAAAGGACAGGACCAACGAAACTGGTGTAACATAATCCCTGTGACTGTAGGGAAAACATTGACCTCTTTATCTGGGCAGCTGAAAGGAGTATGAGGAAATGATCCTGTCTTTTTGCAAAGTGTCCAAAATTCCTGTCCGCCTTGAAGACAAAAGCTGGGCAGTTTCTTACAAGGAATAGGTCGAGCTTGTGAGGTAAGTGCCTGCCCCCCTTTTTGCAGAAAGTTTAGCCTTGAATCCTGTTTTTGTTTTTCTGGGGAAGAGTGTCGGAGAGTTATCTGTTTAATGAGTCACCGATTTTTTAAAAAAAAAACACACACACCCCAGCGTGGCTGTGAAAAATGCAGAGTGAGGCCCAGGAGAAGCTGCTGTTTCAAAGAGGGCCTGCATCATCTTCACACAGCGAGGGCACAAAGCAAATCCTCTGCGAGTTTGGATTGTGTTTTTTTTTTGTAGCACTGGAGATGTGGGGAGTTTACATAATTGCGTTAAGAGTCTTTGAGGAAAGTGCTGGGTGGTTTGCCGATTGATGAGGGCCGTGTGTGTGTGTGGAATGAGTGGATGAAATACGAGCTCATCCAACCCTTTAAACTCATCAGTGGCTGGGGCATTGTGATAGAATTCCACAGGGACATGTTCTCCCCTACACAGACCCTCACTCACTCTCACACAGACTCTCTCACTCGCTCTCACAGACCCACACACTCTCACAGACCCATACTCACTCTCACACACACAGACTCTCTCTCTCACTCTCACACAGACCCACACACTCTCACAGACCCATACTCACTCTCACACAGACTCTCTCACTCGCTCTCACACAGACCCACACTCTCTCACACAGACCCACAGACTCTCTCACTCGCTCTCACAGACCCACACACTCTCACAGACCCATACTCACTCTCACACAGACTCTCTCACTCGCTCTCACACAGACCCACACTCTCTCACACAGACCCTCACTCACTCTCACACAGACTCTCTCACTCGCTCTCACAGACCCACACTCTCTCACAGACCCATACTCACTCTCACACAGACTCTCTCACTCGCTCTCACACAGACCCACACTCTCTCACAGACCCATACTCACTCTCTCACACACAGACTCTCTCTCTCACTCTCACACAGACCCACACACTCTCACAGACCCATACTCACTCTCACACAGACTCTCTCACTCGCTCTCACACAGACCCACACTCTCTCACAGACCCATACTCACTCTCTCACACACAGACTCTCTCTCTCACTCTCACACAGACCCACACACTCTCACACAGACCCATACTCACTCTCACACAGACTCTCTCACTCGCTCTCACACAGACCCACACTCTCTCACACAGACCCACACTCTCTCACAGACTCTCTCACTCGCTCTCACACAGACCCACACACTCTCACACAGACTCTCTCACTCGCTCTCACACAGACCCACACTCTCTCACACACAGACTCTCTCACTCACTCTCACACAGACCCACACTCTCTCACAGACCCATACTCACTCTCACACAGACTCTCTCACTCGCTCTCACACAGACCCACACTCTCTCACAGACCCATACTCACTCTCACACAGACTCTCTCCACAGCACCTCTCTCACAGACCCACACTAACTCTCACAGTGAGTGTGGGTCTGTGAGAGTGAGTGTGGGTCTCTCAACAGACCCACACTCTCTCTCTCTCACACCGACCCACACTCACTCACACCGACCCACACTCACTCACTCTCTCACAGACCCACACTCACTCTCTCACAGACTCTCACTCGCTCTCACAGACCCACACTCGCTCAGACCCATACTCACTCTCTCTCTCTCAGACCCACGCTCACTCTCTCTCAGACCCGCGACTCACTTCTCTCAGACCCGCGCTCACTCTCTTCAGGAACCCGCGCTCACTCTCTCTCAACCGCGCTCACCTCTCTCTCAGGAACCCGCGCTCAGACTCTCTCTCAGACCCGCGCTCACTCCTCTCTCAGACCGCGCTCACTCTCTCTCAGAACGCGCTCACTCTCTCTCAGACACCGCGCTCACTTCTCTCAGACCGCGCTCAACTCTCTCTCGAAACCCGCGCTCACTCTTCTCTCAGACCGCGCTCACTCTCTCTCAGGACCGCGCTCACTCTCTTCAGACCCGCGCTCACTCTCTCTCAGACCCGCGCTCACTCTCTCTCAGACACGCGCTCACCTCTCTCTCAGAACCGCGCTCACTCTCTCTCAGACCCGCGCTCACTCTCTCTCAGGACCCGCGCTCACTCTCTCTCAGGACCCTGCGCTCACTCTCTCTCAGGACCGCGCTCACTCTCTCTAGACGCGGCTCACTCTTCTCAGACCCGCGACTCACTCTCTCTCAGACCCGCGCGCTCACTCTCTCTCAGACCGCGCTCCACTCTCTCTCAGACCGCGCTCACTATCTCTCAGACCGCGTCACTCTCTCTCAACCCGCGCTCTCTCTCTCTCCAGACCCGCCTCACTCTCTCTCAGACCCGCGATCACTCTCTCTCAGACCCGCGCTCACTCTCTCTCAGACCCGCGCTCACTCTCTCTCAGACCCGCGCTCACTCTCTCTCAGACCCGCCGGCTTCACTCTCTCTCAGACCGCGCTCACTCTCTCTCAGACCCGCGCTCACTCTCTCTCGACCGCGCTCACTTCCTCTCTCAGACCCGCGCTCACTCTCTCTCAGACCCGCGCTCACTCTCTCCAGAACCCGCTCACTCTCTCTCAGAACCGCGCTCACTCTCTTCAGAACCAGCGCTCACTCTCTCTCAGACCCGCGTCACTCTTCTACTCAGACCGCGCTCACCTCTCTCTCATGACCCGCGCTCATCTCTCTCAGACCCGCGCTCACTCTCTCTCAGACCCGCGCTCACTCTCTCTCAGACCCGCGCTCACTCTCTCTCAGACCCGCGCTCACTCTCTCTCAGACCCGCGCTCACTCTCTCTCAGACCCGCGCTCACTCACTCTCAGACCCGCGCTCACTCTCTCTCAGACGCGCTCAACTCTCTCTCAGACCGCGCTCACTCTCTCTCAGACCCGCGCTCCATCTCTCTCTCAGACCCGCCGCTCACTCTCTCTCTGACCCTCGACTCACTCTCTCTCAGACCCGACGCTCACTCTCTCTCAGACCCGCGCTCCCTCCCCCCCCCCCCCCCCCCCCCCCCCCCCCCCCCCCCCCCCCCCTCTCCATTTTCCCGGTCACAGAGGTTTTCCTACACTGCATTGGGTGCACTGTATTGTTCATGAGTTCGACTGAACTAATTACTTTCTCTTCCACCGTTTTTTTTTTCCTTTTTCTCCTGAGGGCTTTGCTTAATGCTGAGTTACAGTTCTCTGGGCAGTGCCAGCGCTTCAGTACCTCACTCAAGTGGCTGTTTATGTGCGAGCCTAGACAGTGAGCTTTACCAGGCTGTTAGACAGTGGCGGGTAACACAGCCAGGGCCAATCCTGCCCTCCCCTGCCTCCAGGCAGACCCTTTATTTGGCTCAGGGTGTCGAGAAATAACAAAATAATTTATTGAAGAATTCTCCCACATGTGTCCGTTCCAAAATTGCTATTACTTAAGAAATGACAGGAGTTACTGTGCAAATCGTGTGTGTGTGTGGTTTCTTGCACTTCTCCGATGTACAATGAAAAGATCGAGCAATTAAATGTCTTGAACCATTTTCAATTATTTGCCTTTTTAGAGGCACCCACTGATTGGGACTCTCGTCCACTGCCTAGATTTAATTTTCAATCATCTCCGAAACGTTTGTATTAGTCCGTTGTTCAGACACTTGCTGCTGTGCAAGAGCGGTTTTATTTTTGGTGGCATTTTCATCATGGTATCCATTTTGTGCTGCTATTCGGGCGCCTCGGCCGCCTGTTCATTGGTTGAAGGCCGAGGAAGGGGCGAAGAGGGGGGGGGGACAGGTGAAATAGTGCATGGCATATGAGAGCAGAGTCAGCCATATAGAGGTGGCAATGTGCAAGCTGGATAGAGTGGAAGAAAATAGAAGGAAACCGGGAACGGGAGAGGGAGCAATGAGGGGTGGCACAGGAAAAGTCAGAGAGAGACAAGTGTATCAAAATTCTGTTAGCAATGCTGCAGATGAGCACTGTGCGCTTCTCCCTCCCATTTGCTTGAGGGGTTAATTCTCCCGTGCTGTTTTCCAGGTGTTGGCTTGCCCAGAAATTGTTCTCCTTGCCCTCTTTCCCCATGAAAAATAAGTCTCTGGATGAGACAGTAGGGTGAAAAGGTGAAACTCATGATGTTGAATGTGATTGCTTTCCCTGGGATTGTGTTTTGTGATGTAATAATAAATGCACGATACTACATTTTTTTTTTCTGATTGGGGTAATCGTGGTAATGCTCTGAGCAATTCTCTTCTTCCTCCAGATATGCCATCTGACATACTCTTCCTGCTCCCTGTATCGTTGCAACATTGAAACCAAGGCCCGTTGCACTGTCTCCAACTCTGACTCGCTCTTTCTGAGAATTTCAAAAGTATTTGAATCCCTTGCCTCCCTCAGTCTCCGTTCCTCCTACAAGCTATACCCTTTTAAATACCCAAGCTTGTTCCCACTTAACCACCACTTCCTGATTCACTATAAAACGAGCTATTTTTGCGGTGAGTAATCTTCTCAAAGATCAGTCAGACACACACAAAATATTACCACAAAAGTTACCCAATGGAATAGAGCCTGTTGGGAAGCAGAAGTGGATCCTTTCGTTTCAATTTAAGGTGAAAAAGTGTGGCCCCCATCTCCATGCAATATTACTTGTGCAAAATTAAACCGCTCCTTTTGGCCAACATTGATCCCTCAACCAACAGCGGCAACACCGATCAAGTAGTCATTCATCTCATTGAATGAATGTTTGTGGAACCTTCCTGTGGTCAAATTGGCTGCCGTTGAAGTCTACCATGTTGTGATTGTAATAGCTATTCTGGATGATGTGCTGTCTGAGATTTTCTGGTACAGTAATATTTGTCTTTGTTCTAGAAAGAAAGAAAGATTTACATTTATATAGCGCCTTACCTCGGGACGTCCCAAAGCGCTTTACAGCCAATGAAGTACTTTTGAAGTGTAGTCACTATTGTCATGTCGGGCTGCTGTGAAGCTGTGTTGTAATGTTGGGCTGCTGTGAAGCTGTGTTGTCATGTCGGGCTGGTGTGAAGCTGTGTTGTAATGTTGGGCTGGTGTGAAGCTGTGTTGTAATGTCGGGCTGGTGTGAAGCTGTGTTGTAATGTCGGGCTGGTGTGAAGCTGTGTTGTCATGTTGGGCTGGTGTGAAGCTGTGTTGTAATGTTCGGGCTGGTGTGAAGCTGTGTTGTAATGTAGGGCTGGTGTGAAGCTGTGTTGTAATGTTGGGCTGGTGTGAAGCTGTGTTGTCATGTCGGGCTGGTGTGGTGTAAAGCTGTGTGTGGCTGGTGAATCGGAAGAGGCAGATTAATGTCAGCTTTGGTTTGTTTCACTGTCTTGAGAATGAATATGGAGTTGGTTGGGTTTCCAGCTCTCTGATGTTGTGTGGCTGTCACTGCAGTGATGCTGATCTGAACCAAGAATGAATTACTTTGCAGCGCAGTGACTGTTTTGTAGGTAAACATGTCATTGTGCGCATAGCAAGATCCCAGCAATTAAGGCAATGATCAGTTTGTTAATGATGACCGGGGCACCAGGACATCTCTCCTACTCTTCTTTTGAATAGTGCTGTTGGAATCTTTTAATGTCATGAGACACAATGAAGCAAGCCTTGGTTTAATGTCTCCTCCGCAGGATAGCACTTCTGACAGTGCAGCACTCCTTCTGTACTGCACTGAGGCGTCAGCCTGGCTTATGTGCTCGGGTCCTGGAGTGGGGCTCGAAGCCACAATCCTCTGACTCCGAGGCAAGAGTGATGCCATGTCGACCAGGCCAGCACGCGTGGCTGTCAGCTGAGGACAGGATTGGACTTGGCCGTGATAACTCCACTTCAAATAGTCTGCCGGCACTCGGTCTCTAGCTCACGCATGGTGTACCAGAGTAGGATTGTTCCCCAGCACTAACTGCGAGGAGGGGAAATAATTAGAAGAGATTGGAGAGAACACCAATGTGCTTTATTCAATTTCATTTAGAATTCAGCTTTGTCCAAAATTCAAATTTCCGTAATTAAAAAGTTTGCTTTAATTTTTAACGATATTTAATTTTGTATTGTGTTGTGTTTCTGATGCTCAGGCACTCCACTTTACCAGTGTGCTGGTGATTGCGTATGAATGTTTCTTCAAAAACATCGGCCAAATATCTCGCGCATTCCTGTGACATTTCTGGCTGAAGATTGAAAAGGCTGCTTTATGTAAAGCTCATGAAGTTGCGCAGTGTGTCAGGGCACAGTGGTATGCAAGAGCTGGAGGCATGACAGCGCTGCCTGGTGGTTGCTGCCATTACTGCAGTGTCACTGGCGCTGTTTACATAGAGAATTCCCATTAAAACTGGGCAATTTCAAATGTTACATGTTGACCTAGAAGTGTGACCAAAAATCAAAAGGAAGTGGTTTGTGGACAGGGAGTTCACTCATACGAAAGATTGTTAATATATTGTAAACACTTTTTTTTTAAAAACACTCCCCAATTTCACAGTCACATCTGTTCAAGCTGGGTCTGGTGCATAAAGCATTTCATGCCAGATTTCTGGAATTCCAGTAGACAAACGAGGTTCTTTAGTGTTTGCACAAAATACCAATTGAGGAATTTTTTGGTCCGGGTTACTCTAGGCATCTGCTTGCTTGAAAAGGTAACTGGCACTGCATGCCGGGCAATTCGCCCTTCCGAGAAGGTGTTGAAGTACCTGTACCGGCTAGAAGATGCCTTTGCGCTTGCTGAGGTTTTTGTGTTTCTCTTTTCGGGACAGTGACCTCCATGTGGTGCACCGACCCTTTTGCACCATCTGTCGTGAGCTCCACAGGGCAGTGTGGGGACCCAGAGTACAAAATGCACAGCACCGAGCTCCTCGCATTTCCTTTGCGTGCCTAAGAAATAGAAAGAAAGAACTTGCATTTCTATAGCGGCTTTCGCGACCTCGGGACGTCCCAAAGTGCTTTTACAGCCAATGAAGTACTTTTTGAAGTGTAGTCACTGTTGTAATGTGGGAAACGCGGCAGCCAATTTGCGCACAGCAAGCTCCCACAAACAGCAATCTGATAATGACCAGATCATCTGTTTTTTTAGTGATGTTGGTTGAGGGATAAATATTGGCCCCAGGACACCGGGGAGAACTCCCCTGCTCTTCTTCGAAATAGTGCCATGGGATCTTTTACACCCGTCTGAGAGAGCAGACAGGGCCTCGGTTTAACGTCTCATCTGAAAGACGGCACCTCCGACAGTGCAGTGGAGGGGTAGCGGGTGTTGCTGTCTAGTCACTGGCAGAAGGCTAGACACGGGGATCCGATTTTAAACCATTTCTGGCTGTTCAGCCTCTGTGAATAAATGATTTTCTGGGCTGTTTTCCATAGAGCCTTAAGCTACTGATTGAGCGGGAGACACTCTCCAGCCTCCGCCTCAGTGACCTTCTGTAAGGAAGAAGTCCGGGAACAGTAAACATTTGAGTGAAGTAGTTAGATATTGATAGAATAACCGACCTGCTCTTGACTGGTGTGAATTGCTGAAATAAACACAGCCTTAGTCAGGTATGTTTCATAATCTTACTGATTCGTGCACATGGCACTCGAAGTATTGATGGATTTGCAACTCACTCCCTGCAGCATCATGTCACGTGCTGGTGTCCGCCGTGGCTCAATGGGTAGCGCACTCGCCTCTGAGTCAGAATGTTTACGTCCCACTCGAGACTTGAGCACAGTTATAATTAACTGAGGGAGCACTGCACTGTCGGAGATGCCGTCTTTCGGACGAGACGTTAAACTGAGGCACCCCCCCCCCCCCCCCCTCGTCTGCTCTCTCAGGTGGATGTAAAAGATCCCGTGGCCACTATTTCGAAGAAGAGCAGGGGAGTTCTCCCCGGTGTCCTGGCCAATATTTCTCAAACAAGTAGAATAGATTATCTCATTGCTGTTTGTGGCGCCTTGCTGTAAAGCACTTTGGGACATCCTGAGGTCATGAAAGGCGCTATAGAAATGCAAGTTCTTTCTTTTACTGTTGATTCTGTGCGGGTTAATTTTAAATAAATTGCAGCGTCCCAATTGCATTTGTGTTTATCTCCTCCCCCCTCCTTCTCTTCCCTTTTACGCTCACTTTCCCCTTCCTCTCCTGAAGCCTTTGACCATTGCTGGGGCACTGCGCTCCGGTATCTCAACCAAATGGCCATTCTCCATGGAGGAGCCCAGATGTCCGAAGATATTTGGTCGTGAGGATTGTCGCAGTGAAACCCGGTGCATCGGAATGCCCACACTACACATGCCTGCAGCAGCAGTCACTGGATAGCGATGAGCCAGACTCCTGGCCACTTCCCTAGCTCGGGCGCAAGGCCAATTGGAACACGCCCAACATCTACCCTGGGTGATGGTGGTGAGGTGCGTAGGACAACAATCTGAGCAACTCCGCGATGGATCAGTGCTTTCAGAAGAGTTGGTAACCAGGAGCAGCAGTTCCACTCTCCTTTAAGCAGTATTGGATATATTCCGTCAGATCCTGGTTGTATAAATATTGCAGGAATAGTATAATGAATATTTCATGACTGACCTACATCTCCTCTGAACTTTACATACATCCTCATTACGGGCTTAGCTATACTGCCATGCTTTTTGATGGTGAAAACAGTTGACAAACTCGTTTCAACATTCCTCCCGCACTCCCTCCCTCATATCTGTACCCAGAGATTCTTCTCAATGCCCCTGTGCAGTTTGTTTTTCCAGCTTTCCTTTTGGCCTGCGTAATCTTCTTAGGAGCTTTTATAAATGAGCAATCTGCTGCCTTACTTACTTTCTTAATCTTCATAGAATTATCGAAACTCACAGCACAGGAGGAGGCCATTCGGCCCGCCCTGCCTGTGCTGGCTCTTCGAACGAGCAGTCGTGTTTAGTCCCACATCCCCGCCTTTTGCCAGTAACTCTTAAGTTTCCTCATCCTCCAGAACCCGTCCAACTCCCTTTCTAAAATTATTGATGGAATCAGCTTCCACCACCTTTTCAGGTCGAGCGTTCCAGATCCCCGACAACTCTGGAATAAAATTTCTCCTCCTCTGCGATGTCCTCCATAAGCCGCACGGCCGATCCACCTCCCCCACTGTGCGGCCCATTCAGATTTTTGCGCACATCTATAATGTGAAAGCCAGGGAGCGGCCTGCGCGGGACCCTGCACTTGACTGCGCTGCCACGCAGCTCAGCGGAAACATTGCTTATCTCCCCTCTCGATCTTTTGCCAATGATTTTGAATCTCTGACCTCTGATTATTGACCCACTCGCCAGAGGAAATATGTTCTCTCTATCTACTCTATCAAAAACCCCTATTTTTACATTCTATAATGAATTTGATGTAAACTACCTCCTCCGATGATGCCCATTTCACTTGTCTCCGAGAATCTTGCTTGTGTGTTTCTTTAGTATTTCCGATCTTTATCTCCCCCGCTTCAACCTGGCTGTATCTCCTTCTATGTCTTGGTGTGATAGACCAGGTAAATAATGGAAACTATTCAACTGTGGAGGCATCAAAGTTCACTCTGAATCCACTGTCTGCAGATGCACACTTTCCAGCTTTGGGGGGATCTGTGGGGTGTGTAAGCCTTGTTGATTTTTTTATCTTTCCCAAACTCTGGGGCACTTCGGACAGTTGCATGACCCTTACTCCCATCCTGCAGAGATGAGCTAACCCATTGCAGACTGTTAATGGAGCCTGGGTAAGCCTGAGTAAGGAAGTCTTGCTACAATTGTACAAGGCTTTGGGGAGACCACACCTGGAGTACTGTGCACAGTTTTTTGGTCTCCTTATCTGAGGAAGGACATACTTGCCTTAGAGGCTAGATTGATTCCTGGGATGAGAGGGTTGTCCTAGGAGGAGAGATTGTGTAGAATGGGCCTATACTCTGTGGAGTTTAGAAGAATGAGGTGTGATCTTGTTGAAACATATAAGATTCTGAGGGTAGATGCTGAGAGATTGTTTCCCCTGGCTGGAGAGTCTAGAACTAGGGGGCATAGTCTCAGGATAAGGGGTCGGCCATTTAAGACTGAGATGAGGAGGAATTTCTTCACTGAGGGTTGTGAATCTTTGGAATTCTCTGCCCCAAAGGGCAGTAGATGCGGAGTCGTTGAGTATGTTCAAGGCTGCGATGTAGATTGATTTTTGGACTCTAGAGGAATCAAGGGATGTGGAGATAGCGCAGGAAAGTGGAGTTGAGGTCGAAGATCAGCCATGATCTTGAATGGCGGAGCAGGCTCGAGGGGCCGCATGGCCTACTCCTGCTCCTAATCCTTATCTCCGTATTTCTGATCTGTGCAGCTCAATTGCACACTGCCTTTTACCAAATGAGTCATTAGGGAGCCCCAATGTTTTTTGTGATTATAAATCCACCATATTTCACCTTCCCCCTCCCCCTAGTGTAAGTAATAATTTGAGTATCTGGATGAAATTTGTTACTTTCCAGTCTTGATTGTTTCAACTGCTGTTGTTGACGTTTAAAATGTGCGGCCGTTTATTTTTAACCTGGTAACACCGTGTTCCCCCTAATGTGCAATGATGCTTCCCTGTGCCTACATTCAGTCACTCCTGGCTGCCCTGCAGTGTTTGAATTATGGAAATTATGCTGCATGGATCGACTCCCTCAAGGATTGCAAAATGTCCATGTAGCCTTGCAGCTGCCGAAGGGGATTTCTTGGGGCACTGGCGCTGACTTACTTCGCGAGAACTCTCCCTGAAGCAGTGGCCAGTGTTGAGAGAGATTGGGAGCAAAAACACTGCGGATGCTGGTAATCTGAAATTTAAAAACCGAAAATGCCGGAAACACTCAGCAGGTCAGGCAGCATCAGTGGATAGAGAAACGGAGTAAACGTTTCAGGTTGGTGACCTTTTCGTCAGAACTGAGTTTTATTTCAGAGATCAGGAGTGGGGAACCTTGGGCAGTCGACAGATCTAAATGGGGGGAGAGCTGCACACAGGCATTGCTGTCTCTGGATCTTAACCTAAAAAGGGAGTGTCTCTGTAAGCACTTTGTGATACAGCATGTTGATGTTCTTGGTTACTCTACAGATGAGAGAATTTATTTCAAGCAAACATTAACCCGAACACTGATTCTTCCTCCACAAAGTCTTTGCTTAATGAGAATGATTGGCTGACGTCCAAGAGTTGCTTAGGGTGGAGGCTTATTAATATTTTTCCTGTAAAAGTGACTTGGCACATGTGATACTGTCGTGGTGGAATTGTGATCGACTCCCAGGGTGCGTCCGTACTGGAGAGTCCTGACAGGCACTGCAGAGGTCATGCATTGCTCTTCCGTTGCCAGGAGTTCTGATCAGGTCATTGTGTTCAGAGGGTTCTGCAGTCTGCGTGGCTTAGATTACATTGAATGTACAGCACAGAAACAGGCCATTCGGCCCAACTCCCCTATGCCGGTCTTTATGCTCCACACGAGCCTCCTCCCACCCCTCTTCATCTCACCCCATCAGCATAGCCTTCTATTCCCTTCTCCCTCATGTGCTTATCCAGCTTCCCCTTAAATGCATCTATACTATTCGCCTCAGCCACTCCCTGTGGTAGCGAGTTCCACATTCATAGAAACATAGAAGATAGGAGCAGGAGTAGGCCATTTGGCCCCTCGAGCCTGCTCCGCCATTCGATGAGATCATGGCTGATCATCCAAACTCAGTACCCTGTACCTGCCTTCTCCCCATATCCCTTGATACCTTTAGCTTTAAGAAATATATCTAACTCCTTCTTGAATATATTTACTGACTTGGCCTCAACTGCCTTCTGTGGTAGAGAATTCCACAGGTTCACCACTCTCTGGGTGAAGAAATTCCTCCTCATCTCTGTCCTAAATGGCTTACCCCTTATCTTTAGACTGTGACCCCTTGTTCTGGACTCACCCGCCATCGGGAACATCCTTCCTGCATCCAGTCTTGTCTAGCCCTGTTAGAATTTTATAAGTTTCAATGAGATCTCCTCTCATTCTTCTAAACTCCAGCGAGTATAAGCCCAATCGACCCAATCTCTCCTCGTACGTCATTCCTGCCATCCCAGGTATCAGTCTGGTGAATCTTCGCTGCACACCCTCCATGGCAAGAACATCCTTCCTCAGATAAGGCGACCAAAACTGCACACAATACTCAAGGTGTGGTCTCACCAAGGCCCTGTACAGCTGCAGCAAGACATCCTTGTTCCTGTACTCAAACCCTCTCGCTACGAAGGCCAACATACCATTTGCCTTCTTAACCGCCTGCTGTACCTGCATGCTTACCTTCAGCGACTGGTGCACAAGGACACCCAGGTCTCGTTGCACTTCCCCTTCTCCCAATCTATTGCCGTTCAGATAATAATCTGCCTTTCTGTTTTTGCCACCAAAGTGGATAACCTCGCATTTATCCACATTATACTGCATCTGCCATGCTTCTGCCCAATCACCCAACCTGTCCAAATCATCCTGGAGTTTCTCAGCATCCTCCTCGCAGCGCACACGCCCACCCAGCTTTGTGTCATCTGCAAACTTGGAGATATTACATCTAGTTCCCTCGTCTAGATCATTAATATATATAGTGAATAGCTGGGGTCCTAGGACCGATCCCTGCGGAACCCCACTAGTCACTGCCTGCCACTTGGAAAAAGACCCGTTTATTCCAACTCTTTGCTTCCTGTCTGCCAACCAGTTCTCTATCCAAGTCAGTACCTTGCCCCCAATCCAATGTGCCTTAACTTTACACGCTAATCTCTTATGCGGGACCTTATCGAAAGCCTTCTGAAAGTCCAAATACACCACATCCACTGGTTCTCCCTTATCTATTCTATCAGTTGCCCTCTCTGGGTAAAGAAGTTTCTCCTGAATTCCCTATTGGATTTATTAGTGACTATCTTATATTTCTGACTCTTATTTGTGGACTCCCCACCACCACTCCCCCACAAGTGGAAACATTTCCTCTTCATCTGCCCTATCGGACCCCTTCATAATTTCAAAAGATCTCTATCAGGTTCATTCTATCAGCCATTCTGTTTGCTGCTGTGCTACACAAACTAGATGTTCATTTATTTCCGTCCTGTACAGTACCAAAGGTCCATCTACTTATGTTTTCTCTCTTGAAGGCACTGACTTATTGCTAGGGTGAGGTGAGGATGCCCGCATCTTCTGGTACCTCATCTAAGTAGCTTCCTCCGTGTTGAGCATGGACATTCTTAGATATTCAACTGTGGAGGGCATCGTACCCAAGCCCATTTCCGCCCTTGCTTTTGAACTTGACTCACTTGATAGCAATCAGGACTGGGAACTTTGATTTCCACTTCCCCCTTCCCTAGTCTAGTGGTGCTACGGACAGCTGTAGTACTCCAATCGTCATCCCAGCTCAGATCAATACATTTGCTTTTTTAAAAAAAGGGCAGTTATTTAATTCTGACTGTGTACCGCCGGCAGTAATGCAGTTTAGATATTACTGTGCTGCATGTGCAATTAGATACAGTCCAGAATGAAAAAGGAATTTCCAATTAAGACGCTGCAGAGTAGCATTGTTGGCGTCTGAAACTCGAGACAGAATAATTCTAAAGTACGAATTCTGGGATGGCCTGTGATCACCGCGACAGCCAGCATTTTCGGGATGTATTTGGGTCCGACCCATCACTAAGTTGTCACCAGCCCAGTAATGAGACAGCTTGAGAGTGTGAATGTAGGCGTATTAAATCTGCGAGAGATAGACCCTGCTTACAGAGTCGTTTATTAATCTAACAGAGCAATTCCCAAGTGACAGGCATGTGTGGTTTAGACGGATCTATTTCAAGCACGCCGTGTGCATTGCTCTATTTATGAAATGTACATGTACAAATTGTTTTAGTGTATACTGGCGGAGAAAATTATTGAACAGTTTTTACAATGAGACAGTTATTCTCAATGTTCCCCTTCCCAACTTAATTTTCAACCCTCCCTCTCCTGAAGGTGCAGATTCAGGCTCCCAATTCCACAAGCACCCATCAGCCTTCCAGTTTCTTGCCCACTTTTCCATGCGTGAGCCTGGGTGATGCGAGTCGTGCTATTTGACCACCTGCGGGCTTCGCAGCTGCACCCTGCCTTCTCCCCGGCCAGCAGCCATGCACGCGCAGGGGTCACTTGAATAGTGATCAGGAGCGGGAACCCTGGCTGTGATATTTTACCTCCTTTCTGTGCCTCAGACACAAGGGCACACAGGCCAGTTATAGTGCCTCTGTTCGGATAGCTCGGCACAGATTGAGAATTGAACCTTGGAGGTGTAATTAACAGTTGCTAATTGAAATTGCAGGCTTCGAACTGCATGATTTCTGGGTGCAGTTTTTATCGCGCGTCATCAATCGCAGAGAAAAGTGAACATTCTTGTTTCTCACTAAAGGGAGAATTTCAACCGTTGTGAATGGGACATAACTAAATTGTTGTTTGACCATATTCAGTAATCAATAACGTGAACATAACATTGAATAATAACTTCTCAACAAATGCACTGGGAGCCGCTGCATCATATCTGTTGAAAGAACCACTGCATAATATGAATTAATTTGAGTCCCTCTACTTATTACCGTATAACATCCACAGACAGGGGGCAGAGATTTTTAAAGTAATTGGTAGCAGGATTAGAGGGGAGTTGAGGAGAACTTTTTTCACTGAGGGTGGTGGGGGGTCTGGAACTCACTGCCTGAAAGGGTGGTAGAGGCAGAAACCCTCATCGCATTTAAAAAGTTCTTGGATATGCACTTGAAGCGCCGTAACCCACAGGGCTACGGACCAAGAGCTGGAAAGTGGGATTAGGCTGGAAAGCTCTCTTTCGGCTGGCACAGACACAATGGGCCGAACGGCCTCCTTCTGTGCTGTAAATTTCTATGATTCTATAAATGACATTTTAGGGCCATGTTTGAAGTTATGGAATGTTGCAGCCCAGAAGGCCATTCATCATACAATGTGTCAGCTCTCTGCAAGAGCTATCTATCCACGTAGTCCCATCCCCTGCCCTTTCTACATACCCTTGTCAAATATTTCTTTTCAAATATTTGTCCACTTCCCCTTTGAAAAGCTATGGTGGCTGCTGTTTCCACTGCATTTTCTGGTATGAAATTCCCTGTCCTGTATGGAAAGAATTCTCCTAATTTCTAATCTTTAATATGACGGTCATTGCGTTAATTCAGAGTGGTTTTGTATTGCACCATCACTGAGAAGTTGTAGTGTAAATCTGCCATTGGAGTTGCCGGCCGGTGACTCGGGGGTGACGTGGTGTGCAACTAACTCCCTCCTCTGGTTGGAGTGTAAGCTTCAAACAAGAAGTTCCGAAAGGATTTTCAGACCAGAGGCTGAAATACTGAGATTGAAATCATATTTGACCATTCAACCATGTTGGGGGCGGCGGGGGGTTTAGCGGAGCTAGTTTATTTTTTTAACGGTTCTGAGCACCATCTCTGTCATAAAGCTGAACCTCAGTATTCAGCCCTTGTGTCGCATGTTATGTGACGGTATATTGTGCATCTTTCTTTACAGAAGCTTGGCTTGTGAAGATGACTTTAATGGGAACAGTGTATATCTGATTCTGCTCATTCACTTTTTTTTTTAATGTGTTTTACTGGTCAAAGGTAAACAGAAAATATTCCACCCACTCATCTGTTGAAGAGGCTAATCCTTTGATTGTGAGGCTGTCTCCTCCATCAGTGCCAGTTCAAGAAGCACGCTGTGCTTTTAAATACTGATTGTATTGCTATGCGCTGACTGAACCATGATGGTTAACTTTTCTGCCACAGAGCAGCTAGTTAATCTGATTCATTGTTCAATGAATTAGTCCCGATTCTTGTCCATTAGGATGCTGCCTTTTTGATTGTGTGCAGGACAACATATTCTTCCTGATACCATATTGTCTCTCGCCTCCCTTTCCAGGACAGAATGCGGACTCACTTCACCGGCACTCTGGACATGGCCAACTGCTCCCACCTCGCTTCCAGCCCACGTTAGAAGCTTGATTCAGGCCCCACTGCTCCGGAAGGCAGCACAGCATCTCTGCTGGTCCCACTGCTTACACTGTGCACTGCAGCGCTCTCAGTTACTGGAACGACAAGGAAGAAGGGGGCCTCTCCTTTTAAAAAGGTAATTTATTTTCCTCCTTGCTGCTGACTCCTATCGCAGGATTTTAAAAAGAATTATGATGTAAGATGGGGGGTCAAGCATCTCTCGTCAAAGAATGTACCTCAGAATCCTCAGACTCTTAAATTTAGATTTTTTTAAAGCTGTGACAATAGCTGGAACCTTCCGGAACAAAGCCTTGATGTTAAAAAAAAAAACCTGGTGTCTGTGAGAATTCTGTCAGTAATATGCACTCTCTTGTGCTTCTTTAACTTCTTTTAAACCGGGCGTTTTTACCCTTCCAAAATACAGACCAGCTTCTTTCCTCTGAGCGTGACGTCATTGGGTTTGTGTGGTGTGTATACAAGCCGCACCACCAACTTAAGAGAATTTTCTTTTTGCTTTCGAGAAGTGCGGCCTATTGCAAGTTAATATGGTACTCTTCCCGGTTCCGAATGTTCAACTAACTGCTGGGGATTAGGGACAAGAGCCGGAAACATTCGGTTCATTTTTGACCACCAGAATCTCCTGAACTTAACCAGTGACAATAATTAAGGCTCGAGAGGTCTTTATGATTAGTAGTTGAGGCTGTTTAATATGTAGGTGGTGTGTGCGAATACTGTACTGTTCATTTTTTTTTTAAAAGAGTCCTTCCACTCTCCACCCCCAAAGGCTGCAATGCTTGTGGCATAGAGTTTCAGCGAGGCTAACAGCCCTGAGGCACCTCAACCAGCAGGCAGTTCAAATCACAACCAGTCCTCACCCGACATCCACACGCTCGCACTGGCTAGCAATTAGCGGCCTATGGGTACGGTAGCTTAGTGATTATGTTACTGGACTAGTGATCCAGAGGCCTGGACTAATGATCCGGAGACGTGAGTTCAAATCCCACCGCGGCAGCTGGGGAATTAAAGTTTAATTAAAGAAAAAAATCTGCGATAAAAAGCTAGTATCAGTAATAGTGACCATGAAACTACCGGATTGTTCACTAATGTCACTTTAAGGAAGGTAATCTGCCGTCCTTACCCGGTCTGGCCTATATGTGACTCCAGACCCACAGCAGTGTGGTTGACTATGAAGCATAGAAGCATAGAAGATAGGAGCAGGAGTAGGCCATTCGGCCCCTCGAGCCTGTTCCGCCATTCAATGAGATCATGGCTGATCATCCAAATTCAGTACCCTGTCCCTGCTTTCTCCCCATATCCCTTGATCCCTTTAGCCTTAAGAAATATATCTAACTCCTTCTTGAATATATTTAATGAATTGGCCTCAACTGCCTTCTGTGGTAGAGAATTCCACAGGTTCACCACTCTCTGGGTGAAGAAATTCCTCCTCATCTCAGTCCTAAATGGCTTACCCCTTATCCTTAGACTGTGACCTCTGGTTCTGGACTCCCCCGCCATCGGGAACATCCTTCCTGCATCTAGTCTGTCTAGTCCTGTTAGAATTTTATAAGTTTCAATGAGATCCCCTCTCATTCTTCTAAACTCTAGCGAATATAAGCCTAATCGACCCAATCTCTCTCCATACGTCATTCCTGCCATCCCAGGTATAAGTCTGGTGAATCTTCGCTGCACTCCCTCCATGGCAAGAACATCCTTCCTCAGATAAGGCGACCAAAACTGCACACAATACTCAAGGTGTGGTCTCACCAAGGCCCTGTACAACTGCAGCAAGGCATCCTTGCTCCTGTACTCGAATCCTCTCGCTATGAAGGCCGACATACCATTTGCCTTCTTAACCGCCTGCTGCAACTGCATGCTTATCTTCAGCGACTGGTGCACGAGGACTCCCAGATCTTGTTGCACTTCCCCTTTTCGCCCTCTGAAATGGCAGCTCACCACCACCACCTAGACAATTAGGGATGGGCAATAAATGCTGGCCTTGCCAGCAACGGCCACATCCCGTGAATGAATTAAAAAAAAAAAGAGAACAATGGCCCAGAAAGCCAAATGCAGAGCCCCAACAACTGCTTTTCTAGTGATCACCAAACTCCGCACTGACTGGGAACTATCCTGGTAACGCCTGGTGCGTGTGGCTTGGTACTATACCAGCGAGTGCATTCACCCACCAAGCCATCAGTGGGAAATTGCAGGCTCTTGTGTGGGTGCGTGCTAAACATGTAGCGTCAGTACGGCGCTGTTCTCCATTTGACATCAATTTTGTAACCCAGCAGCCGCAGTAGTATCTGCTGACTGTAAATCAGTAATATGAATGCAGGCTGCACTGTGCTATTCCTGAAGCTTTGTGTGAGTAGTTTTGAACGACTGGGATTTATGATCGCCATTAGAGAGTATGTATTAGCAATACAAAGAAGGTCCTGGCACAGGTGTGTGATTTAACAGTTCATGTCACTGACTATGGACTTGTTTAATATTATTGTGTATGTACTTTGGCACCATTGAATAATTCCAGAGTTGTGATTTATATTTTGTTATCCAGCCTCAGGTCTATTGCAAAGGAATCAATTTAACATTATTTAGATTCTAAATTTACAATCTCTTTTCAGATCTCTGTGTACTTTTCATCACACTTAAAATCTGACTTACAGATTGATAAAACAGGCTTATGGGTTTCTTAACCGTGCAGGAAAGAAAGAACTCGCATTTATATACACGCCTCTAAGCCCTCACGATGTCCCACAGCGCTTCACAGCTGAAGTCATTGTTGTTTTACAGACAGATGCGACGGCCAATTTGTGCCCACAAATGAGACGAATGGCCAGTTAATTTATTTTGGTGTATTGGTTGAGGGCTGAATGTTGGCGAGGGCACTGGGAGAACTCTCCTGCTGCTCTTCAAATCGTGCCATATGCCCACTTGAACAGGAGAGACAGCACGCTGGTTCAACATCTCATCGGAATGACGGCACCTCCAGCAATGCAGCAATGCAGCACTCCCTCAGTAATGCACCGAAATGTCAGCCTACGTTACGTGTTCACCCATTGCCCCTGTGCTCGCTGACCTACATTTGGCTCCCGGTTGAGCAACGCCTCGGGTTTAAATTTCTCATCCTCGTTTTCCAATCCCTCCGTGGCCCCCTTGCCCCCTCCCTATCTCTGTAACCTCCTCCAGCCCCCCCCCCCACCGAGACCTCTGCGCTCCTCCAGTTCTGGTCTCTTGCGCATCCCTGATTTTAATCACTCCACCATTGAGCTTGTGATTTGAAGAAGTTCCGTCAGTGTCACACTGCAATCAAGTCTCTAGCCCAGTGCACCTCAAGCAAAATTTCCTTTACCCAGTGACTTAGTTAGCCTCAGCACTCCTGGGCTCAAGAAGGGGGGAAGCAGGGAGATTTGCCAAAGTTCCTACTCCTGATCCAGTGATCCCTTGAATTGTGTGTGTACGTACACCGGGGGTGAGAGGTGGGATCGGCTGTGACGACCATTGCAGTCGAGCAGCCTGCATTCAACATTCGCTGTTTAGGCTCAAACATGAGAACCTGGCACTTGGGCAAAGCACCGTGGAACCGTCTGCCAGCAGGAGTCCGTGAGGAGACGGCAAAAAAAATCATATCAGGATTTGTATAATGTGCGGACTTTGCGGCCTCATTCTTCTGCCGTACTGTACGGCCAGCAGTGGAATACCACAAACGCTGCCTGCACACATTAATAAGTAATAAATCGTACTGAAACATCTCATCAAAACATTTCACACAGTGAATTACTTTTGGAGTGCAGTGGCTGTAATGTACGCAAACATAATTACTTTGCATGAGGAATTTTGTGACTTTTTTTGATTCTTTTTTAACTTGCATATATTTTACAATGGAACGCGCTTGTCTTTTTAAAATTGCAGCGGCCCTTAGTGATTTTTAAAAATTTTTGCCTCCTTCTTGAGAATCGGCTTACAGTCTTGTTCTTCACCCTACCAGGAATTTGACACTCATCTCAATTATGTTCGGAAAGAAAAAGAAGAGGGTGGAGATCTCGGCGCCCGTGAATTTCGAGCACCGTGTTCACACCGGCTTCGATCAGCAGGAGCAGAAGTTTACCGGGCTTCCGAGGCAATGGCAGAGCCTCCTCGAGGACACGGCCAAAAGGCCCAAGCCGCTGGTCGACCCATCGTACATCACGCCCATTCAGCTCGCTCCACGTAAGGTATGCCGCACGACCGTTACCAACAGCTCTCTCGGGGGCTCGAGGTGTGATCAACCATTGATTAATCAACCAGGGTGATGCCAGGGGTGGGAAACTATTATAAAGAAAGACTTGCATTTCTATAGGGCCTTTCACGACCACCGGACGTCTCAGAGCGCTTTACAGCCAATGAAGTACTTTTTGGAGTGTAGTCACTGTTGTAATGTGGGAAACGTGGCAGCTAATTTGCACACAGCAAGCTCCCACAAACAGCAATGTGATAATGACCAGATCATCTGTTTTAGTGATGTTGATTGAGGGATAAATATTGGCCAGGACACCCTTGCTCTTCTTCGAAATAGTGCCATGGGATCTTTTACATCCACCTGAGAGGGCAGACAGGGCCTCGGTTTAACGTCTCATCCGAAAGACAGCATCTCTGACAGTGCAGCACTCCCTCAGTATTGCACTGGAGTGTCGGCCTGGATTCATGTGTGCAAGTCTCTGGAGTGGGACTTGAACCCACAAACTCCTGACTCTGAGGCGAGGGTGCTGCCCACTGAGCCACTGGCTGACAGCGATTATGAGGCGAGACTTCGAGATACCGGGACTGTTCCCACTGAGAAAGGCTAAGAGGAGGTTTGAGAGGTTTTTGATATCAAGAGTTGTGATGGTGCAACCAAGCCAAGGCTATTTGCTCTGGATGGAGAGTCATTGATGAAGGGTTAGCAATTTAAAATTGTCAGAGAATGAGGAGAGGTTGGAAGAAATGTCTTTATGCAGAGGGTTGTTGGAGCGTTGAATACTTTACCACAGGAAGTGGTTGAAGCAGAGTCCTAGCATCCTGTAAGTGCAAAAATGGATAAATAGTAGAAGCGGAGGAAGATATAAGACTATGGGGAGTGCACAAGGCAGTGTGATTACTTTTCAATTGTTTTAGCAAAGAGCTCGCACAGACACAGTGGGCCGAATGGCCTCCCTTAGTGTAGTAAGCATATGGTTTTAGCAAACCTCTTTCAGCTGCCAAGAAGTCTCCTATTTTTATGAACTTTTAAAGATAAATAAAGCGACTCATTGGAAGTCCCCGGTGACTGTGGGTAAACACTCTGCATGGTGCGATATTGAGCTGTGGAAAATGGCAGGTCCCAGATTTTCTCCCTGATCTGTGCTGTGCTAGCAGCTCTCCTCCAGGCAGTGGGTCAAGTGCGACAGTTGGATTTGGTTATCTATGAGCTAGGGAGGGGAGAAACATCAACAACATGTTGACCTGTGTTCAACCCAAATGGTGCATCATATCTACACCATGTGCAGGGTTAGATTCTGGGTGTGTTCTGATGTTGGGAGCAATTATTAAGTTAAACAACTGAGATGCGCCCATATCATTTGGGGGGGGAAAAAATACAAAAAGTTATAGTTTTAATATTGTTTCAGATTATTTAGAGTAGGGACACTTGTGTGTACTCTGGACCCAGGGGAGGGGGCTTATAAAATCTGTCTTTGTTCCCATTAATTTGTCCAGATCTCAGGTTGCTGATACTAACCGATCTGGGTGTTTCTGTTCAGGGTTATTGCCCCACTGAGGTTGCCAGGGTCATGAAATTCAAACAGAGCAAACTAGCAGCAAAGAGATACCCACAAACCTGACTAAATTGCCGGCGCTCTGTGAGCCACATTGGCAGGGCTCGGGGAAGCCACGTGGCTCCAGTTTGCTCACCACCTCCCGGTTTAGTTAATATCATCTACTTGTTTGGGTGAATTGAGTGCGAATGCCATTGTCACAGACACTGAATCTCGCCACTGAAGAAGCTAAACCGAAAATCGTTTTTTTTTCTGACCAGCTAGGTGTCTGGCTTGGCATGTTTTAAGCATAGTGATGGTTGCATAGTGTCCAAACTGCCGAGAGCCACACTAATAGCGTTTCTGTTTACCTGATGCAGTGTACGCGTCCACTCTCCCTGTAGGGCACACCTCAGCAATCTAAGTGCAAGAGTGTGTTTAGATACAGTTTGCCAAGTGGGCTAGAGGTACTGCTGGAGTTTAAAGCAGCTAAAACTGTCCGGCTTACCAGCGTGGAACACTGAAACAAAAGCCAAATACTGCGGATGCTGGAAATCTGAACCAAAAACCGAGAATGCTGGAAACGCTCAGCAGGTCGGGCAGCGTCTGTGGAGAGAGAAACAGAGTTAAACGTTTCAGCTCCGAACTCTCAGAGCTCTGTTACTTGGCCAGCAAAAAAACACATCTTTGATCAATCATCACATGAACTGTGTGCTTGTGAAACTGGTTTTCTCGCACTGTTGCTTGGATTCAGTGAAGACTCATCCCCGGTGAAGTCATTGTTCGCTGCTTAAATTAATTCTAAAGAAGTCAAGCGATAGGCTAAAAAGAAAGACACAGACTTGCATTTCTCCAGCGCCTTTCATGCCCTCAGGACGTCCCAATGCACTTTACAGCCAATGAAGTATTTTTTGAAGTGTAGTCGCTGTTGTAATGTGGGAAACGCGGCAGCAAATTTGCGCACAGCAAGCTCCCACAAACAGCAATGTGATAATGACCAGATAATCTGTTTTAGTGATGTTGATTGAGGGATAAATATTGGCCAGGACACCGGGGATAACTCTCCTGCTCTTCTTCGGATTAGTGCCATGGGATCTTTTACGTCCGCCTGAGAGGGCAGACGGGGCCTCGGTTTAACGTCTCATCCGAAAGGTGGCACCTCCGACAGTGCAGCACTCCCTCAGCACTGCACTGGAGGGTCAGCCTGGATTTTTGTGCTCCAGTCTCTGGAGTGGGGAAAGAAAGAAACCATTAGATTAACCTTGGTTATAGCTCCTTGAGCTGTCTGGTTTTCTTTAACTGGGCTCCGATTGATGACGATCCCCTCTTTAAATGAAGGTGCTCATCTTCGTCATGTAAGAGAGGAAGTCCAAGTAAACTATGACGTGTCTGCGTGGGTTTCCTCCGGGTGCTCCGGTTTCCTCCCACAGTCCAAAAATGAGTGGGTTAGGTTGATTTGGCTATGATAAATTGACCCTTAGTGTTAGGGGGGGATTAAATATGTGGGGTTATTAGGATAGGATATGTTAGGGGGAATTAAATACGTGGGGTTACGGGGGTAGGGTGGGATAGGTGTACTGTGGGGATTAAAGCAGGGACAGGGTACTGGACTTGGATGATCAGCCATGATCGTATTGAATGGTGGAGCAGGCTCGACGGGCCGAATGGCCTACTCCTGCTCCTAGATTCTATGTTTCTATGTAATGTCCTACTTGTGCTGTGAACTTAAAATGTGTGTGTTGTGAGATCTAAGCCTTCGATGGCATCTGGTTCAGAAATGTTTCTTGCCGTGCTTCAACTTTTCAAATTTGCAAAACCGAGAATTTTGCTGAAAATGTCTCAAATCATTGGAATCTCTGTTCGTAACTGAGATTCCAGAGTTCCATACCAGAGGTATACACAAGTGCAACTGGGACGCTGCAATTTGTTTAAAATTATCCTGCACAGAATCAACAGTAAAGAAAGAACTTGCATTTCTATAGCGCCTTTCACGACCTCAGGATGTCCCAAAGCCCTTTTACAGCAAGGCTCCACAAACAGCAATGGGATCATCACCCCTGATTTGTCCAGGATTTCCGATTTTCTATTGTAATTGGACACGGAGGTTGGTGGGAGGCGTGGAGCTCCTGGTTCTCATGTCGAGGATTCACTGAATCCCTTGTGGCCTTTGCAACTGTGCACACAAACCCTGCAGTGCTGCTCATGTAGAGAGTGTGGCTGAATGCTTTACAAGACCGAGGGCAGTTTTAAAAAAAATAAAATAAATGTTGGGCACAGAAAGCAACAAAATCAGAATGGATTGAATCGCCGCAATGCTCGGGGGCAGAGCATTAAAACAAGAAGCAATAGCAAAGTACTGCGGATGCTGGAAATCTGAAATAACAACAGTAAATGCTGGAAACACTCAGCGGGTCAGGCAGCATCCGTGGAGAGAGAAACAAGAGTCGATGACCTGAAACGTGAACTCTGTTTCTCTCTCCACGGATGCTGCCTGACCTGCTGAGTGTTTCCAACGTTTTCTGTTGGTTTTTAATTAAAACGAGAAGCTTGGTTGCACAAGTCACTGTTTGTGCAAATAAAGACACTTGTACACTTGTGTTTGGTTTGGGCAGATGAGGTTTACTCAGTTGGTCACTCAAACAACGTTCCCGTTAGGCTGCGTAGCCGCTCACCGGCTTTTAAACGGGAGAAACAGAGCATGCGCAAAAATCTGAATGGGCCGCGCAGCCACTTAAAGGGACTGCTCACCCCCAAAAAAAATTCAAGGGAACATTGCACTCAAACCACATCTGTCATAAGTGGCAACGACTGTGTAGGTATAATTTATATAAGATTTTAATTTTCCCCACCTCCTTGCTCCCTCTTGTATTCCTTTTTCAATCTTGATGTGGAGATGCCGGTGTTGGACTGGGGTGGACAAATGTGAGAGGTCGCACAACACCAGGTTATAGTCCAATAGCTTTATTTGAATTCACAAGCTTTCGGAGCGCTGCTCCTTCATCAGGTGAAGTGCCGATATACATCTCTTCACTTCACCTGACGAAGGAGCAGCCGCTCCGAAAGCTTGTGATTTCAAATAAAGCTGTTGGACTATAACCTGGTGTTGTGCGACTTCTCACATTTTTTCAATCTTGGTGCATTTACTGGTTTCTTGACTAATCTGTCTCTTTTTCTGTCTCCTCTGATCTGGCGATTGCTGGATCTCAGAAGGGATAGATTCAAACCTTGAAGGCATTTTACGTAATCTGTTTTTTTCGTACTGAGACGGTGCTGTGTTTCCCTGATTGCCTTAATGCAGAGTACACGCAGGTTTCTGCAGGGGTGGGGGGCGGGGGGGGGGCGGGCGCGGAGGCAACAATAGCCATGAAACGACAGCACTCAATCACGCGGCACAGGGAGAATACGGTTGAGAGGAGAGAAATACGTGGTGCTTTCAGATGGGGCCTCACTGGATCTGGTGTCAGTCTGCAGCTGTCTGTGCCTGGGACTGCCTGGCACTGAGCAGCACAGGCATTCCAGCCAGTGGATTATGTGACTCGCTGCTTGCTCAGTTAAGACATCTTCATTTCTTTATTAACTTTTGCTGGGATTTAAGCCGGCCGATTTTTCTTTTGATTCTAGTTTTGGCAATTGCCTCATTAGGAATCTTTCAGTTCATGTAACTATCTCTTTCGGGATAGTTGGAATACAGTATAGTAGAGAATGCTTAATCACATCACTCCTGTGGTGGGCGAAATGCTGCTTTTATCCAGTCGCTTGTATTAAACAAAATGGATTGTTCAGGTGTTAAATCTCCACACCAACTTCAGCATCCATTCCTCTTATCAGGACATTTGTAATTAAACGGACAAATCTGTTGATGGGATTCCCTATAAATGCTTTCATGAGTTCTGCTTTAAGGAGCATTGCTTTGGCATTCAGCAGGGGTTGGTTAAATTTTGCACGGAGCTTGTAAATGACTTTCTTTTCAATTATGTTGATTGTGCTGCCGGCCATTTCTCCGAGCAGAAACTAGCTGAGGGGTGCAAAAACATAACGCATTCAGTAACTGCTTTGCATTCCACACATGAGAGGGCTGCTGATTAATGTAGACTCGAGTGATGCATTCAGAAAAGAAATGGGCAGATTTGCTCTTGTTTTTGCAGGGAATATGCTGAAGGTGGGCCTGATGCAGGGGAAGAGAGTTGGAAATGAAACTCGATGGGTTTAAGTGCTTTTTTCCAGTCTCTCTCTGCCTTGGGATCTGAGCCTGGGTAAAACCAGGAAAAGATGTAACTGTGAATGAATTGGGTGATAATTATGTAGTCACAGAATTGTGAACCTTTGTTGCACCGCCTCCAAGGCAAGTATATCCTTCCTTCGATAAGGAGACCAAAACTGTGCACAATACTCCAGGTGTGGTCTCACCAAGGCCCTGTACAATTGGAGCAAGACTTCCTTACTCTTATACTCCAACCCCTTTGCAATAAAGGCCAACATGTCTGTGTGGAGTTTGCACATTCTCCCCGTGTCTGCGTGGGTTTCCTCCGGGTGCTCCGGTTTCCTCCCACAGTCCAAAAATGTGCGGGTTAGGTTGATTTGGCTATGATAAATTGACCCTTAGTGTTAGGGGGGGGATTAAATATGTGGGGTTACGGGGATAGGATGGGATATGTTAGGGGGAATTAAATATACGTGGGGTTACGGGGGTAGGGTGGGATATGTGTACTGTGGGGATTAAAGCAGGGACAGGGTACTGGATTTGGATGATCAGCCATGATCGTATTGAATGGTGGAGCAGGCTCGACGGGCCGAATGGCCTACTCCTGCTCCTAGATTCTATGTTTCTATGCCATTCACTTAATCACAGCTTCCCAATTTATTTCACTGTTTTCAGACCTTGATTAGCCGTCTAGGCCCCAAGCTCTGGCATTCCCTACCTAAACCTCTCTACCACTCTCTCCTCCTTTTAATACGCTCCTTAAAACCTACCTCTTCGACCAAGCTTTTGGTCCCTGTCCTAATATCTCCTTATGTGGCTCGGTGTCACATTCTGTCCAATATCGCTCCTGTGAAGCGCCTTGGGACGTTTTACTACGTTAAAGGCGCTGTATAAATGCAAGTTGTTATTGGTGTGGTGGGCCTGAACCCTTCACCTTAGTTTCTAAATAAAAGCAAAACCGCGGTGTGAGATGTGCTGTGGTGTCGATGCACGTTGAAGTCGCACCATGATGTTGGGTTAGTGTCTGAAATCCCCCACCTGCGATGGGTTTTCAGGCTCAGTCCCGTTTCTTTGGGCAGACCCCAGGTAGAAGCTGGCATTTCCCTCGGGTGAGGGAGAGAGAACGAGTCGACGGGGGTAACTCGTGCACACTTCCCTGGGATCCATTTCAGAGCAGCATTGGGGGGCTGGTGGGGAGCCGGAGGTGGGGGTGGGAGTTAGTCCACCCACCCCCTCGGCACCAGCTTTCTGGTACAAATAGTTTACGTGTGAATAAAATATGCAGCACAACAGGATTTTCGTTTCAAGTTTTGAAATTGTCACATTTTTTGAACAGAGGCGTGACCGGGTCATTATGTTTCCATTTTTGTTTTTCCTCCCCTTGAATATTTTCAGATTTTTCTGTCTTTATGTACAGTTTTTTTTGGTAACTACTGTTTAGCGTCCTTTCATCTATCTTGGTTCCTCACCTCCCTTCCCCTCCTTCCCTTCCCAAGTTAGTGGGAAGTGTTGGAAAGGCCGCTGGAAGGAGCTTGGCCGTGAACCGGTGATGGGAGTGCGGAGCTTGGCTGTAAGCTGGTGATGGGAGTGTGGAGCGGGCATGAAGTGTAATTAATAGCACTCGACCTTTTTCTTACTGTTGTCATCTCAAAATGGCATCAAGACAGTAGAAAATGAGGGATAAAATCAGGATGAGTGCGGGCACTTCCAGGCCATTAAACTTGTATCCATTAAAATGAATGGGTGGAAAATCATGGCGGGGATGTGCAATTTCCCTGTGGAAAGTTCATCTTCATGTTTCTTGATTCTGCCTGTTTTTCTGTTGAAAGCTGCAATGAGCAAAAAATCTCTAGCCTGACACTCCAGTGCAGCACTGAGGGAGCGCTGCACTGTCGGAGGTGCCGTCTTTCGGATGAGACGTTAAACCGAGGCCCCGTCTGCCCTCAAGGGTGGACGTAGGAGATCCCATGGCACTATTTCGAAGAAGAGCAGGGGAGTTCTCTCCTGGGGCCAATATTTATCCCTCAATCAACATCAGTAAGACAGATGATCTGGTCATTATCGCATTGCTGTTTGTGGGAGCTTGCTGTGCGCAAATTGGCTGCTGCGTTTCCTACATTACAACAGTGACTCCACTTCAAAAAGTACTTCACTGGCTGTAAAGCGTTTTGGGACGTCCGGTGGCCGTGAAAGGCGCTATAGAAATGCAAGTCTTTCGGGTCTTTCTTTCAATGAACTTCAGGGAGCGACTCTCTCTCTCGTGTTCGACTTTTTATTTTTTGCCTTCGAGACCGCTGTAAACTTGGCCCAAATCCACTGCGACCTTTCTTTTTAGGAGCGCAGTTCCCTTCGTTGCTCACCCAAGTGGCCATTCTTTATTCAGGAGCCTGAGCAATAAATGCTGGCGAGCTATTCACACCTGAACCTGTGCTCACCCAGAGCCTTTGTTCTGGTGCGGTGTGAATCCGCCTGCAGTGTGATGGCAAGTTGGCTCAGTGCCCAGATTGCAGGCTGAATAAAATATTGTCCTGCCCATCGCCCCTGGTTCTCAGTGAATGAGTAAGCCCCATGAGATTGATGCAGTTGTACTTCTAATTTGGCGATTGCATTGTGAATCCCATGTTTCTCTATGTAAACCGAAAGGCTTGCCTACAATGTACAAAGGGACTGCTATTCTCTATAATTGAGGCCACTGGTTTATCGTGATTGAATTGGCCAAATTCCCTTTTTATTACGTGTGATTCGAGTGTTTTTACTGGCCTTTTGGGTTTCACGTTCTACAATTCTGTCCTAAAAAAAAATGAAGCCGCCTTTCATTACAGACTGGACCGTGTTTTTCCTAAAATGTAACGCGAGTTGGATTAGTCTAACTCCTCGAATCCGTTTCCTGCGCAGCTGGGACCTGCAGGAAGTGTATGTACATGTGCCTCAATCTAAGGAGGGCGTGGAGATTGTGTTTACACGCACAGAATATTCTCGCCAGTGACTCGCTGTCATATCTTGGCTATCTTTTAATTTCTCTCCCCGCCCCGCCCCCCGCCAAAAAAAGCTGTTGAGGCTGGGGGGGGGTCAGTTGAAAATTTCAAAACTGAGATTGATAGATTTTTGTTAGACAAGGGTATTCGGGGTTACGGCACCAAGGCGGGTAGATGAGGATTAGACGCAGAACTGCCGTGGTCGAATTGAATGGCGGAACAGGCTCGAGGGGCTGAATGGCCTGTTCCTCGTCCTATGTTCCTTCCTATGGATAAATACCCCCATCCGACTTTGTATAAAAATAGTGGATTTTACATCCAGCTTCCCCCCTCCTCTGTAAATGGGCCATTTCAGGAGATCCAGGCAAGCAGCCACCTTAGGAACATTAACCTGAGCATCGCAGGTACTCAGTGCATCGAGGCTCTGCTGCAGAGGAGGAAAGTTTAATTACAAGGGAATTATCCACTTTGGCAGGAAAAATAAAAAAGCAAATTATTATTTAAATGGAGAGAGATTACAAAATGCTACAGTTCAGAGGGACCTGGGGGTCCTTGTGTATGAAACACAAAAAGTTAGCATGCAGGTACAGCAAGTAATCAAAAGGGCAAATGGAATGTTGGCCTTTATTGCAAGGGGGTTAGAGTATAAAAACAGGGAAGTCCTGCTACAACTGTACAGGGTATTGGTGAGACCACACCTTGAGTACTGCGTACAGTTTTGGTCTCCTTATTTAAGGAAAGATATACTTGCATTGGAGGCAGTTCAGAGGCGATTCACTAGGTTAATTCCAGAGATGAGGGGGTTGACTTATGAGGAAAGGTTGAGCAGGCTGGGCCTATACTCATTGGAGTTTAGAAGAATGAGAGGTGATCTTATTGAAACATATAAGGTACTGAGGGGGCTCGACAGGGTTGATGCAGAGAGGATGTTTCCCCTCGTGGGGAAATCTAGAACTCGGGGCATAGTTTCAGAATAAAGGGTCGCCCTTTTAGAACTGAGACGAGGAGGAATTTCTTCTCTGAGGGTCGTAAATTTGTGGAATTCTCTGCCGCAGAGAGCCGTGGAGGCTGGACATTTAAGGTGGAGATAGACAGATTTTTGCAAGATAAGGGAGTGAAGGGTTATGGGGAGCGGGCAGGGAAGTGGCTTTGAGCCCAAGATCAGCCATGATCTTATTGAATGGCGGAGCAGGCTCGAGGGGCCAAGTGGCCTATTCCTGCTCCTATTTCTTATGTTCTTATGTACAAGACGGTGTTTATCCCATGTTGGTCTTGATCCCATGTGCCCATCCTGTCCCATATTCCCTTATTCCCCTTTCTTTCAGCCACCAGTCTGGCCTATTCTTCAATGCTGACATTGCTTCAGTCACTAACTCCAGTACAGTCTCCACCATGTAGCGCCCACGCTTACAGCAGGCAACCGTTCATACCGGGAAATTACCGCTCGCCAGCATCAATTTCAAAGGCGTCGCTTACAGCGTGTTATCTGTATGATGGATTTTATGGCATATTCGGGAAGGAACTTCTGTTTACAGTCCCTCATTAAATTGATCTTCTCGAAAGCCCCTCTGTTGTGTATAAATGGAAGTGTTTGGTTTGGCCACAGTCATCAGTTGTGCAAAGATTTGATGAGGGGCTGACGCTGGCAATTAGGTTTGAGTCACACTGTTTTTAAAAGTTTCCATATTCCAACAACTGTGAAATAACCCTCCTAATAAATCTCAATCAAAAGCAATTCTGCTGGTTCTCCATTGCTGTTTTGGTTTTAATGCTGTAAGCCACCCATGCAGTGCTTTTATATTTTTAAGTGATCTTGCTGCACAGTAGGAGGCCATTCGGCTTTGAAAGAGCTATTCAATTAGTTTCACTCCCCTGTGCTTTCCCCATAGCCCTGATTTTTTTTTTCCCTTTTCAAGTATTTATCCAATTCCCTTTTGAAAGTGACTATTGAATCTCCTTCCAACGCCCTTTCAGGCAGCGCATTCCAGATCACAACAACTCGCTGCGTATAAAATATTCTCCTCCTCACCCCCCTGGTTCTTTTGCCAATTATCTTAAATCTGGTATTTTGTCCGATATTGTCTGTTGTCTTCGTCCTTTATAGAGGATTCAAATACACCGTAGCAACGGCTTCTAGATTAACCATTAGACACAATCGTATTGAGGACTCCGTGCTTTTTGCAGAGGGTCCTCGACCTCTGGGATTAGTTGCTGGCATGCGCATTGAGTGCGGATTCGCTGCTTGTTCAAAAGGAAACTGGACGAGTTCCTGAGTGGCGAACAAATCTACAGATGGAACGTAGGTGTGTAATGGAGCTGTGTCATTTATGGGATGTGGGCATCGCTGGCAAGGCCGGCATTTATTGCCCATACCTAGTTGCCCTTGGGGAGGTGACGGTGAGCCGTCTTCTTGAACCGCTGCAGTCCGTGTGGTGAAGGTGCTCCCACAGCGCTGTTAGGGAGGGAGTTCCAGGATTTTGACCCAGCGACGATGAAGGAATGGCCCGATATATGCCCAAGTCAGGATAGTGTGTGACTTGGAGGGGGTGGTGTTCCCATGCGCCTGCTGCCTTTGTCCTTCAAATTTTCGCGCATGTGCGGTTTCTTCCATTATAAAAGCCGGGGAGCGGCCTGCGTGGGACCTCCAGACCGCTGTGCAGCCGCGCAGCTTAGCGGGAGCGATGCCCGGCACCTCGCTAGATTCAGCCCGCCGTGTCTAGCCATATCCTGCACCTCTCCATATCCAGCCCAGCAGAAGTTGCTGTAACTTGTGATGGGGTCACGGTTAAGTTTACGAAGGGAGCGGCAGTTTCAATAAATCAGATTAGCAACTGAAATGCTGTGAAGTTTATTTTTTTTTTTTACAATGAGCAAAAGCCAGATCAAATATTATTATTTAGCTTAGCAAAAACCAACAGAACAAAGGACACACAAAATCTGTGTGGGGTGTTGGCTAAAGCAGGTTTTAACTGGGATTACAAAAACATGTAATGCTGAAATCATCCAATTCCTCAGTTAGACGTTATCTTAATATAAACAGAGCACAATTATCCTGTCCCCGTAGACTTTCAAATGCAATTTAAAATCTCTTAAAGTACTTTTTCTTGATAGGGGGCTGAAGTCCTCACATTAGGCGCTTTTGCACAGTGTTGGGCTGGGAGAGCAGCACTGAAGCAGAGGCTAGGGCTTCCCTTCTTACCGGCAGTGATCGTGGGCCCCGGGGAATGGGCAGTGGGAGGGGTGGCAGTGGGACGGAGGAGCTGCCTTCCAGCGACCATTCGCGGTCTCGAGGGAGGGGGGAGCGGGGGGAGCTGGATCCTGGGAGTGATCAGAGATGTGGCGCCGGCAGTGCCAAGAACACTGAGCTGCTGCTGCTGTGGATGGTTAATTATCGGTGTAAAAGTGCCCGATGATAACATCGTATGTCTGTATTGAACTGGTGCTGAAAGAGCTCTGCACAATTACAGTAAGGGTACATAGAATTCAAGTGCCACAACCCCCCCCCCAAAATAAATGAGCAAGGCCCATGAACTAGATAAATACCCCAATCTAATGACCTAAAGGCATTTTTTTACATCGTCAGACTAGGTCTTGGGGTAGCAGTGTTTGAACAGAGACCCTGAATCTCCATCTGCTGCTCTCCCCACTATTTATCTTCCCTCCCAGCACCACTTCAGTCACATTCCTTTGCAGCCTGGAGATCTGCAATTTGGGTAGCTAAAAAAGGAAGGAATCTGTGCATTTAGCTGTGAGCGAAGACTCGCTGACAGGGTGGTGGGACCAGGATCCAGTGGCATTGTTTCCGAGTTGTATTATTTCTGTTGTGTAGAGGAATTTCTCAACGGCCCTTTCCCACGTTGGAATGTTGAAGCCTGAGAGAGGTGTCTGTGACCGTGGCATTGGCTGCTGTTAACAGCTCTTGTAACAACTTTAGCTATTCAGTCTATCCTAGCTTTTTTCCCCCCATGTAAACACACTTGTCCACTCACTGTGGATGTAGTTGGTGGACCCGAGAGAGTATCAGAAGCTCGTGTGAAATCGCCCTTATATAACAGATATTCTTTTCTCCTCTGTAATGCCCGAGTGAGAAATTCTCTCTTCACTTTTTGCTTAAGGCAGTCCTATAGCACTGAGCGCACCTCAGAGTTTAATCTGTTCCCTGTTGGCTTAAATTTGATTTTTCTCTTCCTCCCTCTCCAGCTCATTGAGATACTAAGACCAGTGCAACAGCAGTGCGGTTTAAGTCAGATAAACAAGTGGCCAGTTTGTCAGGAATTTTGATCAAGATTTCAGTGAGCTTGCAAATAAAAACAGCCAATTTGCAAATCTTTGTCTTGCAGGATTAATTATTTAATCAGCAAATCCATCTGAAAACACTGACCATTTACTAGATTCCTCAAATCTGCTGTCACGGGTTGAAGTCTGTCAGTAACTTGCTGTGGCTCAGTGGGTCGCACTCTCTCGCCTCTGAGTCAGAAGGTCATGGGTTCAAGCTCCACTCCAGAGACTTGAGCACATAAAGCTAGGCTGACGCTCCCAGTGTAGTGCTGAGGGAGCGCTGCACTGTCGGAGGTGCCGTCTTTCGGATGAGACGTTAAACCGAGGCCCCGTCTCTTCACTCAGGTGGATGTAAAAGATCTCATTGCACTATTTCGAAGAAGAGCAGGGGAGTTATCCCCGGTGTCCTGGCCAATATTTATCCCTCAATCAGCGTCATTATCACATTGCTGTTTGTGGGATCTTGCTGTGTGCAGATTGGCTGCCGCGTTTCCTACATTACAACAGTGACTACACTTGGAAAAAGTACTTCATTGGCTGTAAAGCGCTTTGGGACGTCCTGAGGTTGTGAAAGGCGCTGTAGAAATGTAATTCTTTTAGTTAGGTCCAATGGAACGGTAAACAAGAACTGAAAATACCGTACGCAAGTCAGTCAGCATCCGAAAGTGAAGCTTTTCGAGTGGGCCCCTTATTTCCGTTCGTAAGGATATTTGGGGAAGATTTTGTGCTTTGATAGAGATTTTAGAATTTGTGCACCAGCACAGGGGGTTACATTCGGGATCCAGTGTTGACATCAAGCACACTGAGATTAGGTGCAGTACAGGTTAGTTTAGTAGATAGCTGGTTGGGTTTAGGAAGGGAGTTGCAGGGATCGGCAGCTGTAGGCTCTGGTGCCAGTGGTGGAGGGAGAGGCAGTAAATTAAGTTGGAAGATCAGAGGGTATGTACTGGGGGATAGGACTGAAGAAGATGGCTGCGGTTGGGTGGAGTGAGGCAGTGGAGGCATTTGAAGGAAATCACTTTTTTGTAATCATTTATATTTGTCTAAAAAAAAATACATAAATGATCTCCTTTTAAGTTATTTATTTTACCAATGTTCGTCACCCATATCCCGATCGGTGCTGCCATTATGCTCTTTCCCCCACCCTGAGTTTCCGAGTACTCCTGTACTATATTCCGATGCAGGATTATGTGACAGAGCAGGGCTTAGCACCGAGCCCCTGGTCATTCCTTGCAGCAGCATCAAAATTGAAACCGCGGCCGCCCTCCGCAGCTGGAAGCCAGGTCCATTTCTCATCGCTTATTCTTGGCCGGATCACAGCACCAATCGATATTTGGTGTGAGCAGCTTGTGGTTTGTAAGGACAAGCGACTGTTAGTAAAACATCCTGTGCGACGCTGGGCTGCAGTAGCTGCTATTGTATTGTCAGCAAATCAGGATATGCTGCGGGATCCGTGTTTCATCCACGGAATTGAATTTACATCAACAAAACCTTTGAGTGAAAATGACACCAGAACAATTTCACATTAAAAGTCTCCACCGCGGTCTTGATAGAGACACAAGGCGGCGGCAACACCGTTTGGTTATTGACAGAAGTTTCCATCGATTCATTCAGCGGCGAAACCGATTAAAGCGGTGATGCAAGTGGCAGAGAGCCATGTCTGGGTGAGGCAGGCGACATGCACATCCAGCGATGCCTCCCATGACCTTCAGCAGCTGACCCATGACCTTTTAATGCAGCAACTCAGCCAATCAGTCTTTGCACTTCACAGAAAAATCACAAAACGCAAGAAATCATTTCTTTTTTTTTTTAAAAAGGCGCAGCCTAAAAGTCGATGGATCCTCAGTAGATTTTGCGGCGGTAGATTTGCTGTGCGCAGCACCCTGTGAGTGCTCCTTGCATGTTGGCTATTGGGTAATCGCCACAATTTTCCCTGTCGGCACCTTTGTCGAGGGAGGGAAGAAAGAATTTTGATTGATAGAGCGCGTCGGCATGTCTCGAAGTACCCCACATTCAGCCAGTTGCTTTTTGAAGTGCGGCACCCTTTTTCGCACACAGCAAGATCCCGCAGACAGCGAACGAGATTATTGGCAGCTGATTGTTTTTGGCGGCGTTGGTTGAGAGAGGAATAGTACCCTGAGCCCTTTGCGCCGACCCGAACAGGTAGATAAGTCCGTGATTTAAGGTCTCGTCTGTTAAGGCACTGCGCCACTCCTTCAGCACTGCACGCCATTGTGAGCATAGGTTTTGTACGCTGATCTGGGAGCATTGCAAAGTATTTACAGCTCAGAAACAGGCCATTTGGCCCAACTGGTCCGTGCTGGTGTTTATGCTCCACACGAGCCTCCTCCCACCCCTCTTCATCGCACCCCATCGCCATAGCCTTCTATTCCTGTCTCCCTCATGTGTTTATCCAGCTTCCCCTTAAATGCATCTACACTATTCGCCTCAACCACTCCCTTGTGGTAGCGAGTTCCACATTCTCACCACTCTCTGGGTAAAGAAGTGTCTCCTGAATTCCCTATTGGATTTATTAGTGACTGTCTTATATTGATGGCCCCTAGTTCTAGTCTTGCAAGTGGAAACAATCTTCTCTACGTCCACTCTCTATCGAACCCCTTCATAATTTTTAAGATCTCTATCGGGTTACCCCTCAGCCTTTTCAGTTCAGTCTTTCCTGATCGTTATAAAGCTCTCAGTTCTGGTATTATGCTGGTAGTTCTGGAATCATTCTAGTGTTTTGAAGTGTGTGCTGAGCTGCTGCTAATTGTAGATGGTTTCTGTTTAAATCGATGGCAGTGGGCTGTGAGCAGCGAGAGGGGCCTGTTGGCTGACTTGCTGTGCAGCATTCCAGTGGAACCTTGCAGTGCATCAGAAGGGGAGTCTAAACGGCGGGGGGGTGGGGGGGAGGTAAGAGTACGAGATGGGCTACATTCCAATCTCTGGGCCACACAGGTGGTACTGTTGCAAGTTACAGAGTGTTCAAATCCAGACAGTCGGCAAGAATGGGGAGTGTAACTGATTCTGATGTGTTGTCAGTGTAATGTAAACGCTTGCACAAATGTCTCTGGGATAAAAAAAAAACCTGCTCTACCGTAATGAGCTGAAGTGGATGTCGATCAGCCGGCACCTTGTTTGTATTTCCTGCTTTTAAAAAGGCACCATCAAGCCAATACCATTTAGAATGTAGCTCATGTGCGCTTTGTGCTTATACAAATGTATCGGGAAAGGCTGAACAGGCTGGGGGCTCCCTTCTGTAGAAAAAGAGAAGACTGAGGCGACCTGATAAATGATGAAGGGGTTCGATAGGGTAGACGTAGAGAAGATGTTTCCACTTGTGGAGGAGTTCAAAACTAGGGGCCATAAATATAAGACAGTCACTAATAAATCCAATCGGGAATTCAGGAGAAACTTCTTCACCCAGAGAGTGGTGAGAATGTGGAATTCACTACCACAGGGAGTGGTTGAGGCGAATAGTAGAGGGGAAGGGGAAGCTAGATAAACACATGAGGGAGAAAGGAATAGAAGGTTATGCTGATGGGGTGAGATGAAGAGGGGTGGGAGGAGGCTCGTGTGGAGCAGAAACACCGGCACGGACCTGTTGGGCCGAAAGGCCTGTTTCTGTGCTGTAAATTCTGTATAATTCACCAATGGCCCAGTGGGTGAATGCGCCATGCAACTGTGTCAAGATCAAGAAAATTCCACATTTTGATTTGGAGAGAGGGAGAGAAGATATGTGACTGGTTCTATAATGTATCCCTGAAGAAATAGCTGGAAAGTATTGAGATTTGTAAATGAGTCTGTGACATCATGCTCCTCTTCACAACAGGATGTCTCCTCCATTTCCCTTTTTCCCCCCCTCCACTCATCAAGAGTCTCGCCTCACCCTCCAGCCCCCCCAATAAATCCTGTCCTCGTTCCTCCTCTTTTCTTTCCGTCCCCCGTCCCTCCCCCCCCCCCCATAAACAGATTCTCAGGTTGGTACTTGTCGGAAAAGAAAAGGTTCTGAAAAGAGCGTGAAATCTAGGTGCCCCATTCTCCCCAAAATTTTAAAAAAAAAAATCAAAAAGCAGGACTCTGGGTGGTGTGCATGAAAGTGATTAAATTCCCAGATTCAGCAGGAACAGGTGGAATCCATTCACCCCGACCATTGCAGCTCGATTTCTGTTTACGGTTCCAGGCAGAATCCTGACTTCAATTATTTTAAAAGTGCTTCTGGAATCCCCCTTTTTAAAAACACCAACTTTCAGGAGAGGACTGCACCATTTAAATGGTTTAAAAAAAAAAAAAAACAGCGCTGTTTACAAAGCTTGCTCATTTACCCCCAGTACCTAACACCATTTGTGGAACAGCGCAATTATTTGATGCAGGACTCCAGCATTAGAATCTGATTGGTACATCTACTTTATCTGTTGTGTTGTGTTAGGTGCCCAGATTGCATGACGATTACTTTTGGGAACGAATTAAAACCCTCATTCCTTCCCAAAGGCAGTAATTCATGCTTTAGTGTCGTTCCAAAGACACCAACAGGTATATTATTCCTGCCGCCATGTGTGAGCTTGGACTGTGAGTGGGTTTAAGGTGGAATATTGGCCAGCACACCATTGGAGGGTTGACGTAAGAAAACTACTAGGCACTTGGTCTAAGCGTTAAACAAAGCTTTAATCAACTGTTTTACAACATGGAGGTCTAGTTGTGTCCTTCACTAGTTCCTGTTAAGGAATGTCCTGAGCAAGCTGGGCCCATGCCCGAGTATTTATACTCTCCCTGGACAGCGCCACCAGCAGGCCGCCCAGTATTATTTCATAAGTCATTTCCACATGAATGACAAGATTCATGTCAAGGGTCTCTTGCTCTTCAAATACTTCCACCTGAACAGGTCAATAGTGTCTCAGTTTAACATCTCATCCAGTGCTCCCTCAACATGACGCTTACAACAATGAAACCTTCCCTCAGCACTGCACTGGAATGTCGGCCTAGATTGCGTGCTCCAGTCTCTGGAGTGGGGCTTGAACCCATGACCTTCTGACTCCGAGGCGAGAGTGCCGCCCACTGAGCCAGTGACATTTCCAGCTTTCTCACCCTTAGTTCAGTAATTAGTTCCTCCAATAAATGCTTCTTTTGGTCTCTGTGAATTAAAATTTACCCGTCGTTCGCTTTCTGTTTCAGGCCATTGTCCGAGGAAGCAAAATCGGAATCGATGGCTCACTAAACTGGCTTCTGGACGAATTTGAGAATGTTTCTGTGACCCGTTCCAACTCCCTGCGGAGAGGGAGCCCGCCTTCTCTGCTCCGTCGCGAGCCGACGCAGGATGGCATGCACAAGAATGGAATGCACGAGAGCCACTCGAAGAACACCTACCCAGCTGAGCTGGACAGGCACCACGAGTACAAGGGGAGATCCGAGAGGGGCAAGCCGGGATCCAGGGACGAGCGGGATCAGGGCAGGGACGACAGGCACAGGAACCGCAATGCCGAACGGGAAGAGAGCCGGGCGCACCCCCAGCAGCCAAGGGGGCAGGAGCCGAGCAGGACTGGGGCCAACCGGCCCAACCATCACAACGACCGGGAGCCCCGCCCCGATCACCACAGGCACCCCGACAGCAGGACCAAACCGCACGAGAAGGGAGACGGCAGGAGAGACCAGCCGAGCGATCGGGAAGGAAACCACGTTGGCTTCAGCGAGCCCGGCAATTCGCAGGAACGCTTAACCAGGCGCGAGAGAAACGAGAGCTCCGACAAGCGGCCGAAATCTACATACACTGGTGAGACCAGCCCACAGTCCCCGAGGGACAAGCGGCCCCTTTCCGGCCCGAATATCCGTCCTCCAAACATTCCTGGCGCCGATGGGCCAATGAAGACCCCACACCAGGCTGGGAGACCCTTCAACACTTACCCAATGGCCGAGACGGGGGCAAACAGGAGTACCAGCAGCCAGGTGTGTACGGCACTTTGTCACCCGCCTGCTACCCTCTTCATTGAAGCTGTCGTGCCACAACTTTGGTTAAGTGAGTGGGCAAAACTGTGGCAGACGGGGTTCAATGTGGGGAAAGTGTGAGGTCACCCACTTTGGACCCAAGAAGGTTAGATCAGAGTTTTATCTAAATGGTGTGAAGCTCGGAACTGTGGAGGAGCAAGAGAGATTTTAGGGGACTATATGCAGAAATCACTCAAAGCCAGTGGGCAGGTACAAAAATAATTTGAAAGGCTAATGGAATAGTGGCACAACAACAGAAAACGCTGGAAAAACTCAGCAGGCCAGGCAACATCCGTGGAGAGAGAAACAGAGTTAACGTTTCAGGTCGAAACCCTTCGTCCAGTTCTGACGAAGGGTCTTCGACCTGAAACGTTAACTGCTGTTTCTCTCTCCACGGATGTTGCCTGGCCTGCTGAGTTTTTCCAGCGTTTTCTGTTGTTGTTTCAATTTTCCAGCATCCGCAGTATTTTGCTATCGTAATGGAATAGTGGCCTTTATCTCAAGAAGCTGTAATACACAAAGGGCTGGAAGTTATTTTAATGTTGTATAAAGCTGTGGTTAAACTCCGTTTAGAGCACTGCGTTCTGTTCTGGGCACCGCACCCTCAGGAAGTTTATATATTGGCCTTGGAGGGGGTGCAGAGCAGATTCGCCAGAATATTACCCCGGGGCTAAAAGGGTTAAATTGTGAGGACAGGTTGCACAGACTGGGCTTGTATTCTGTTGAATTTAGAAGATTAAGGGGCGATCTAATTGAGGTGTTTAAAGGATTCGGTAGGGTAGATAGAGCAAAACTATTTTCTCTGGTGGGGGGGGGAGTCCAGAACAAGGGGGCATAACCTTAAAATTAGAGCCAGGCCATTCAGGGGTGATGTCAGGAAGCACTTCTTCACACAAAAGGTAGTGGAAATCTGGAACTCTCTCCCCCAAAAAGCTGTTGAGGCTGGGGGGTCAATTGGAAATGTCAAAACTGAGATTGATAGATTTTTGTTGGGTAAGGGTATTGAGGGTTACGGAACCAAGGCGGGTGGATGGAGTGAAGATACAGATCGGCCGTGATCTAATTGAATGGCGGAACAGGTTCGAGGGGCTGAATGGCCTCCTCCTGTTCCTATATGAGTACAACAAATAGGGGGCGGTTTAGAAGTGCCAGTGTACTGTACAAAATCCCACAATAAGAACTGTTCACTTGTTGCCTTTAAAATCAATGCTGCTGCTGTGATCTCAGGAAAATCCCATAATATTCATACTTAATATGGCTACTGGCTTTGGGACTTTTACCATTATTTTGAGGGATTGCTCAATTCTATCCATTTTCCATGAAACCCACAAAACAACGGCCTTGGTACTTAACAGTGATCAGTCGCACAAGGCAGACCGGTGGTGTGTACTTTTCAGTATTCAACCTAGCATCCGCTCTGGAGTTCTTGTCCCAACAGATAAGCTGGTGTGGGAACATTCGGAATAAGTACATCATGCCTCACCTCGTGATTACCTAATTACGTAGCTTTTTATAGCGGAGAAGAAGTCCACGATTCGAATCCCTTTTTACTGCATAAGTTCACATTTTACGAATTGAACTATCAAAGACCAGTAAATTTCATCTTCAACAACGGTGGAGCTTCTCATTCGGATCGTTGTAGCCAGTCCACACGTGCCCAGTCCAAAACCGGTGGGGTGGGGCTTTGTTCCAGAAGCCCAGCTGCGGAGCCAGGTCATGCAATTCCGCAGCAGATAGGCGGCGCCTCCGTGGTTTTTCTCTGCTTCTCTCTCACTCCCTCTCCCTCTCCCTCCTGACCCTGAAACCACTCTAGCCGAGAGATTTGGCTAACCTGCTGTCAGGGATCCGCCAATGAGGCATTATTCCATTGCTGTTTGTGGGAGCTTGCTGTGCTCAAAATTGGCTGCCGCGTTTCCCTACATTGCAACAGTGACTACACATCGAATGTGAGAAGTCGCACAACACCAGGTTATAGTCCAACAGCTTTATTTGAAATCACAAGCTTTCGGAGCGCTGCTCCTTCGTCAGGTGAAGTGAAGAGATGCATATAGGCACAGCATATATAGTCAGAGAACACTGCCAGGTGACTACAGTTAATCTTTCTAACTGCCTTTTTATCACACCAAAAGTACTTCGTTGGCTGTAAAGCGCTTTCTGAGGTCCTGGAAGGCACGATAGAAGTGCAAGTCTTTCTTTTTCACTGAATCTGGCCTTCAGGAGAGCAGCCTGGGTTACATTCCCTGCCTCCGCTCTTCCACCTCTCGTGTGCATAGCATAGAAGATAGGAGCAGGAGTAGGCCATTCGGCCCCTCGAACCTGCTCCGCCATTTAATGAGATCATGGCTGATCATCCAAATTCAGTACCCTGTCCCTGCTTTCTCCCCATATACCTTGATCCCTTTAGCCTTAAGAAATATATCTATCTCCTTCTTGAATATATTTAATGAATTGGCCTCAACTGCCTTCTGTGGTAGAGAATTCCACCGGTTCACCACCCTCTGGGTGAAGAAATTCCTCCTCATCCCAGTCCTAAATGGCTTACCCCTTATCCTTAGACTGTGACCTCTGGTTCTGGACTCCCCCGCCATCGGGAACATCCTTCCTGCATCTAGTCTGTCTAGTCCTGTTAGAATTTTATAAGTTTCAATGAGATCCCCTCTCATTCTTCTAAACTCTAGCGAATACAAGCCCAATCGACCCAATCTCTCTCCATACGTCATTCCTGCCATCCCAGGTATCAGTCTGGTGAATCTTCGCTGCACTCCCTCCATGGCAAGAACATCCTTCCTCAGATAAGGCGACCAAAACTGCACACAATACTCAAGGTGTGGTCTCACCAAGGCCCTGTACAACTGCAGCAAGACATCCTTGCTCCTGTACTCAAATCCTCTCGCTATGAAGGCCAACATACCATTTGCCTTCGTAACCGCCTGCTGCACCTGCATGCTTACCTTCAGCGACTGGTGCACAAGGACACCCAGATCTCGTTGCACTTCCCATTTTCCCAATCTATTGCCGTTCAGATAATAATCTGTCTTCCTGTTTTTGCCACCAAAGTGGATAACCTCGCATTTATCCACATTATACTGCATCTGCCCAATCACCCAACCTGTCTCAGCTCTTGGCTGGTGTTCCCCACAGTGAAGAAGGAGGGTTAGGTCAGGGCTTCGAGTGTCACCAACATCTCGTCGCCCTACGCCAGTGCTGTTGGGAGGGGAGGATTTAACTTTTCTCGGGCAGTAACTGTGTGCTTGGTGTAGGGTAGTAAAGGTTTCAAGCAGTTAAGCTGCTTTATGACGCAAGGGCTGCTGTGACATCAGAGCATTTAATGTGACCTAAAGATTTATACTGGCAAAACTTAAAGGTTATAGCTCAATGACAAAATGTTATCACCTATGGTACATAACTGGATCTTTCTGTGGCAGGCTTTGGCAAAGGGTTCCTTTTCGTGAATGTCGGGGCCGGTGTGAACAGTGAGAATTGTGTGCTGTAAATGATGTGCGGTGGTGGAAGGAATACAGTCGTGGTGTAAAGCGATTCAGGGAGTCGCTTGCTATAAATTAGCCAGCCGCAGTAACGGCACCCTGGTTCGGTTTTACCCTCCTCTTTCTCTGGAGCGCAGCTGCTCCGTAGCTGTGTCAAATTTAATACCGTTTCTAACCTATCGCCTGTTTCACTAGATTGATTCCTGGGATGAGGAGAGATTGAGTAGAATGGGCCTATACTCTCTGGAGTTTAGAAGAATGAGAGGTGATCTCATTAAAACATATAAGATTCTGAGGGGGATTGACAGGGTAGATGCTGAGAGGTTGTTTCCCCATGGCTGGAGTGTCTAGAACTAGGGGGCATAGTCTCAGGATAAGGGGTCGGCCATTTAGGACTGAGATGAGGAGAAATTTCTTCACGGTTGTGAATCTTTGGAATTCACTACCTGTGGATGCTGAGTCTTTGAGTATATTCAAGGCTGAGATCGATAGATTTTTGGACTCTCGGGGAATCAAGGGATATGGAGATCGGGCGGGAAAGTGGAGTTGAGGTCGATGATCAGCCGTGATCTTATTGAATGGCGGAGCAGGCTCGAGGGGCCGTACGGCCGACTCCTGCTCCTAATTCTTATGTGCTGGGAGCATTGGTTTTGTGTTATTACAACTCGAGGATGTAGATGTACAGTCTTCGATTTTAAAAAAGAAACTGCTGTTAATGTTTTGAGGCAGAATGAGATCCAGGGTGTGATCTTTACGAGGTTAAGTGTGTTTTTAGATAGGTGTCTTATTACTTTCTGATGCCCCCTGACCCTGCACCTCATGGTCAGGCGGATTGACAGTCCGCTGTGTGACTGCGGCCTGGTGACACTGCTCCCTCCATTCTCTCCCCTGTTTGGCGTCTCCACCGCAGCACAGCCAGGATGGGAGGCTTACCGAGAGCCAGCACAGGCACGGTGGGCCGAATGGCCTCCCTCTGCGCTGTAAGATTCCACGACGGTCTTGAGGCAGCGCCGAAGCTGTCCAGACACCACCCTGGACGATCCTGCGCTACACCGGGATTCCTTGGGAATCACGAGTGACGCCGGCCGTGGAATTGAACAAAATGGGGCAGTGCCCTATAACCACGCGATCGCACGAGTGCCCCTGCGTGCTGTGCTACTGCCTGATGGGGATCTTAGTGTGAGGAGATGCGAGCCCAGGAAATCTCCGCAGCAACTGTGTATCTTACGCTGAACCATTGCTGGTCAGGGTTGCGTGAGGCCAGTGAGTTCTACAGCAGGGAAGAGAAAGGGGGGAAAAATTGATTCTCTTGCCGCAGTATGCAGTGTTGTCACTAGGATTTTAGTGTGAAACTTTATGCTGCTTCCAAATTAGCAGCAGTACACTGTGTAGATTTCCTCTTTCCAAACATGGCTTGTTTTGAGCGGTGTAACATTGAGGTCAGGTATTGGTGGCTGCAGGTCTGTCACTGGTGGTGGAAGCACAAGGAACAATTTGAGGTGATAAATTTAGACTATCCCATGTTGTGCAGCAACAATCTGCGTTTATCTCGTGATCTGAGCGCCTTGCAACAAGGAGCAAGGGGATGTGGTAGGCAGCACTGTACGACAGTAACTGGCGATTGCAGGGTGATTGGTGGCAGAGGCCGTTTGAGGTCATGAGTTAAGAGCATCACGCAGGAAGTGTATTGGTTCACCACTGAAGCTTATTGGCTTGTGGGATTCTTATGCACTGATACCCACATGCTGAGTCTCATGACAGGGTTGATAATTTGGTAACGAATTAATTAAGACTGCAGTTGTGGGTAAGCTGTGTGCGTGTAAGGAGGTGAAAAAGAGATGATACATGTCCCGTTGTATAATCAAACCCTTTTCTCCCCCCCTTTCTTCCGGCAAGGTTGATCTTCGGGTGGGAATACCCCACGATGCCCGGCACAATGGTCCCAGCACCGCGAAGAATAGCACGGGTAAAGTACAGCAGAGTCACCACAGGCCAGCCCATCCTGAGCCAGCACACCAGGGCTTGCTCCCTCACGCCTCCGACGTGAACTTGGCCCGCCCGGCACAGCCCAGCTCTCAGGCTCCGTACCCAGCGCAGCCCCAGGGGCCGGACTCGCGGTCGCCCCAGCGCGAGCCGCAGCGCGTGTCCCACCAGCAGTTCCGAGCGGCCCTCCAGATGGTGGTGGACCCCGGCGACCCGCGGACGTACCTGGACAATTTTATTAAGATTGGCGAAGGCTCGACGGGCATTGTCTGCATCGCCACCGTGAAGAGCTCGGGAAAGCTGGTCGCCGTGAAGAAAATGGACCTGCGGAAACAGCAGAGGCGAGAACTGCTGTTCAATGAGGTAATGTGAGGCACTGAGATCCTCGTACACTGGCAATCGCAGGCTACCCACACGGAGCCCACTTATTGTAACGCTAACTCCATGTAAACAAGCGGGGTCCATACAGGCAAAATGCCAGCAAAGATTACTGGATGGTCCTCACAATGTGAATCTTAGTGAACTCCCAAACTTGCCCATATACCAGTAAAGTATTGGTCTGTATAACTCTCTCTCGCTTTCTCTGTTTCGCTTTCTCTCTAGCTTTTTCTCCCTCGCTTTCGTTGTCTGTCTTTCTCTCTCGCGCTCTCCCCCTCTCTCGCCCCCCCCCCCCCTCTCCCGCTCGCCCTCTCGCTCTCTAACCTGCATAGTAACTTTATCAGTAGAGTGTGTGGGAGTTTTGAGTGGATTGCATGTTTGTCACTTTCCTCCTGCTGAAACTGCAGTTCCCTTACCCCAATGCCTCTTCCCCTGCTGGTGCCGATGAGGTCTGGGTGAGAACTAATGCCTCCCCCAGTCGCCACGCCTGAGCTTTTTAACCATGAGGGGCAGTAGGCTATTTGACTGTGGGAGGATCACAGCCCACGCATGTTCTGGCAGGAGCCCACTGGCTTATGATCAGGAGAGGGACTGACGGCTGATACTCTCTTTCCCCCACCCCCCAATCCCCAGCCCAGATACTGAGGCCAGTTGTAGCACTCCTTAATGACTCCCAGGCTGAGACAGCTGAACTCCGCACAGCACAGATTGAAACCTGGAACATTCCTGCTGCTGGATTTAGTTCCACCTTGGCTCAGTGCATTTACTAGCTGAGCCATTGGGGGTTGGAGGGGGCGGGGGGTGGGTGTGTGGGGAAGTGATCCTGAAATAAGTTGAGTCACACCAATGAAGTAATTTCCTTGTATTCATAGGACGCGGCCTACATACAAATGGGACTTGGAGTGGTTTTATGTTAATTGCTTTTGGCACTGTTATGAACTATATCTGATCTTCGGGTGGATAATGAGCGCCGGGTACACGGGGCTCAGGCATTAATGAACATCGCCATGGGGCCCAGCTCTGGGACTGCGTTGGCACAAGAGGAACTAGCTCCGTAAGAAACGGCAGGTCCTGTGGGAATTTGAACCGTAGTGTTGAGTTTAAAAAAAAAAAGAATAAACGTGAATGGAGTATAAAAGACCTGGGGCGGAGTTAAGCAATTTGTTTTCCAGTCACTTTGTTTGGAGTTTCGGGTTGATGATCGCACTTGCGATGCTCCTAGTGTTTACTCAGTGAAACACATAATGATACCATGGTAGGTGTGTCCACACCGGCTGCTTATACCCAGTGATCAGCCTGCCAGGTCCCCCTCTCCACACAGACTTTTCTCCACTCCTTTCTTGAAGGTTACAGGCAGTTGCTGGGGAGCAGTTGCACGGGCTCCACGTGCCATCCAGCCTGACAGTAAGTTCAGGCTATTCCACTGCTGAAGGCATCACAGCTACGTCCAATCATGTCTTCAGAATGGGAGTGAGAACCCTGGCTGATTTATTTTTATTTTCCTCCATATCTCGCTCTTGCTCTCGCTCTCGCTCTCGCGCTTTCTCTCGCTCTCGCGCTTTCGCTTTCCTCTCGCACGCGCTCTCTCGCACGTGCGCTTTCTCGCTCTCGCGCTTTCCTCTCGCTCGCGCGCTTTCCTCTCGCTCGCGCTTTCCTCTCGCTCGCGCGCTCGCGCTTTCCTCTCGCTCGCGCGCTCGCGCTTTCCTCTCGCTCGCGCGCTCTCGCGCTTTCCTCTCGCTCGCGCGCTCTCGCTTTCCTCTCGCTCGCGCGCTCTCGCTTTCCTCTCGCTCGCGCGCTCTCGCTTTCCTCTCGCTCGCGCGCTCTCGCTTTCCTCTCGCTCGCGCGCTCTCGCTTTCCTCTCGCTCGCGCGCTCTCGCTTTCCTCTCGCTCGCGCGCTCTCGCGCTTTCCTCTCGCTCGCGCGCTCTCGCTTTCCTCTCGCTCGCGCGCTCTCGCGCTTTCCTCTCGCTCGCGCGCTCTCGCGCTTTCCTCTCGCTCGCGCGCTCTCGCGCTTTCCTCTCGCTCGCGCGCTCTCGCTTTCCTCTCGCTCGCGCGCTCTCGCGCTTTCCTCTCGCTCGCGCGCTCTCGCTTTCCTCTCGCTCGCGCGCTCTCGCTTTCCTCTCGCTCGCGCGCTCTCGCTTTCCTCTCGCTCGCGCGCTCTCGCTTTCCTCTCGCTCGCGCGCTCTCGCTTTCCTCTCGCTCGCGCGCTCTCGCTTTCCTCTCGCTCGCGCGCTCTCGCTTTCCTCTCGCTCGCGCGCTCTCGCTTTCCTCTCGCTCGCGCGCTCTCGCTTTCCTCTCGCTCGCGCGCTCTCGCTTTCCTCTCGCTCGCGCGCTCTCGCTTTCCTCTCGCTCGCGCGCTCTCGCTTTCCTCTCGCTCGCGCGCTCTCGCTTTCCTCTCGCTCGCGCGCTCTCGCTTTCCTCTCGCTCGCGCTTTCCTCGCGCTCTCGCTCTCGCGCTTTCCTCGCCCGCTCGCGCTTTCCTCTCGCGCGCTCGCGCTTTCCTCTCTCTCGCGCTTTCCGCTCGCGCTCTCGCGCTTTCTCTCCTCTCTCTGTCTCTCTCTCTCCCTCCTCCCCCCGGGGCACTGGGATGCCGGCAAGACATTTACTGCCTTTCCCTAGTACCCCAGGCCCTCTGCTTTGAACAGTGGAAGTCCCAGTGGTGCTGGTGCTTTGTAATACTTGTTTCTCAACTGAGTAGTTTGCTCAGCCACCTCGGAGGGCATTAAGAATAAGGAATTCCGGAGAAACTTTTTCACCTGGAGAGGGGTGAGAATGTGGAACTCGCTACCACAGGGAGTGGTTGAGGCGAATAGTGTAGATGCATTTAAGGGGAAGCTGGATAAACACATGAGGGAGAAAGGAATTGAAGGATATGCTGATAGGGTGAGATGAAGAGGGGCGGGAGGAGGCTCGTGTGGAGCTGAAACACCGGCACGGACCAGTTGGGCCGAATGGCCTGTTTCTGTGCTGTACATTCTTGGGACTGGTCGATCAGACCCTTCCCTGAAGCACGTTACCAGATTGTTGAGTTCAGTTTCACGGCGTTCCAGGGTGGGATTTGAACTCTGGGTTACCAGTCCAGTGTCACAAACACTATACCACTGTCGTCTTTGCTGTGACGTATATTCCACTGCTGCGCTGTCTGTGGTTAGTGGGAAGCGACTTGCCTCGATGTATCTCAACCCAAGTTTAAAAGCTGTCTGGTGCAAAACACTGCAGCTGTCTGCTTCAGACTGCAGGATGGAAGCAGGGCTGTCCCGAAACAGATCGAGGATTACACGGCCATCTGTGTAGCTATAGCAATATATAAAATGTTTTATGACCCATAAATCCTGACGAGAGAGAGAGAGAAGGGCCACTTGAGGTTGTAGCTGAGCTTTCTGCGTGAGGTACAGAAATGTAATCCCTGGAGTGGCAATCACAGGCGTTTGCTCCCTTTCTTTCTCCGCAGGTTGTGATCATGCGAGACTACCATCATGAAAACGTGGTGGAAATGTATAATAGTTACCTGGTAGATGACGAGCTGTGGGTGGTGATGGAGTTCCTGGAAGGAGGCGCACTGACTGACATCGTAACGCATACCAGGTACAGATCACTCGCCAGAGTGAGCACTGACCGGCCCCGTTCGCCCGTCACCCCCTGTTGCTCGCTGACCTACACTGGCTCCCGGTCCGGCAACGCCTCGATTTTAGAATTCTCATCCTTGTGTTCAAATCCCTCCGTGGCCTCGCCTCCCCCCTCTCTCTCTCTCTCTCTCCACCTCCAGCCCCACAACCCTCCAAGATCTCTGCGCTCCTCCAATTCTGGCCTCTTGCCCATCCCTGATTTTAATCGCTCCACCATTGGCGGCCGTGCCTTCAGCTGCCTGGGCCCCAAGCTCTGGAATTCCCTCCCTAAACCTCTCCGCCACCTCTCTCCTCCTTTAAGACGCTCCTTAAAACCGACCTCTTTGACCAACCTGTCCTAATATCTCCTTATGTGGCTCTGTGTCAAATTCGGTTTGATAATCACCCCTGTGAAGCGCCTTGGGACGTTTTACTGCGTTAAAGGCACTATATAAATGCAATTGTTGACCAGTCAGCATTGCACTCACAGATGGCAATATGCGGCACCACGTTGTGGTGGGATAGCGGCTCACGTCTGTGACCCCCTCACACCACCCGAGCGCCTGATCATTTGCCTTGAGGAGACGCTGCAGCGAGGTCGGAGGGCGGGAAAGGTCACCCTTGGGCCTTCCTGCACACCTCCGAGCGGCTTATTGAGTGACGTGGGCAGCAGGAAGTCTGGCCTCGGCTAAGCTGGCCCGCGGCCCAGGGAATGACTGCCTGAGGGCAGTGATGAAAGCAGCTTCCACCTTAACTTTCAAAAGGGAATTGAATGTAGACTTGGAAAAGCAAAAAAAAAAAAAATGACAGGGCTACGGGGAAAGTGTGGGACCGATTGGATGGCACTGTCAAAGAGCCGGCACAGGCACGATGGGCCGAATGGCCTCCTGTGCTGTGAGATCCTATGAAAGGGGACGGGAAGTAGAGGGGTCCATACACTCTAATTTAAAAAAAAATCATACGCACAGCATAAATGGTCACTGCACTCCAGAAACAATTATGTGAAACACTTATGGATATATTAAGCTGCTACTTAAATACATGTATCAGATAGAACAAACTGCACATTAACAGCAAGTCGAACTGGACTCTAAGCTAAAATTATTCAATTTATTTTAAAAGTGCATTTCGCGACTGAATTCAGTCGTTCTGGGTAAGTATATTTTCTCTTTCTAGCGAATCTTGGCCTTTTCTACTTAAACCAAACCCTCGGGGTGTGAGGTTTTTTTTGTGGTTAAGATTTTGGCTGCACATTTTTTGCAATTTTTCTCATCGTGTTATCACCTTTTTGATGATGCCATAAATCTTGAAGAGATTACGGGGCAGCCGTTACCCGATAATGACTGTTTTAAATACTGTACACTGCAGGATGAATGAGGAACAGATAGCAACCGTCTGCCTGTCTGTGCTGAAGGGGCTGGCCGTCCTGCACGCACAGGGGGTGATCCACAGAGATATCAAGAGCGACTCCATTCTCTTGACACACGACGGAAGGGTAGGTGTGACCGCCCGTTGATGTGGCTTCAGGGGCAAGGCTGGTGGGAATAGATGTGTGAACGTAAAAATGACGTCCTTGCAGAATTATTGAAGCAACAATTGGGATTCGCGCCGACTATCTGTGTTCGTGCCTGTGTAATCTCTGCAAATGGTGTTTATCCTGCACAAAATACACGTGCGTGAATGATTGTACTGAGGTTAAGTTGCACCTAGTTTTTTTTTTTAATTACCAGCCCCACATCCACTCCCCCACTGATGTCTTGAATCTCTCTTTCCCCCCCACACCCGCCCCAACCCTGCTGAAGTTTTCATGAAAGGGTTGTAGTTGTACAGACGCTGGCTGATCTTCACTAACTCGCCCGAATGGCCATCCCTGATGCACGAGCCTAATCAGTGAGTGCGGGCAAGCTTTGTGACCGTGAGTGAGTCAGTCCTTTCCTCACCCTATTGTCTGCACAGGCACTTCACCAGCAGGAGGTTCTCTCTCCCTTGCCCCCTCCTTTTACAAATGTGAGAAGTCGCACAACACCAGGTTATAGTCCAACAGCTTTATTTGAAATCACAAGCTTTCGGAGCGCTGCTCCTTCGTCAGGTGAAGTCCACCCCAGTCCAACACCGGCATCTCCACATCATGGCCCTCTTTTGCAGACACTCTGTACTGTTGAAATCTCCAGTCTACACCTCTCTCGTGTGCTCTTTCTCGCGAATGCTCTTTTCTCCCCCTCGCCCGCTCCTCCCCTGCCCCCTCCCGTGCGCCCTCGCTCGCTCCCCCGCGCTCGTTCTCCTGTCCTCCCGCTTGCACGAGCTGTCTTTCTTTCTGCTTTGTAACTTGGGCACTGATTTTTTTCCAGTGAATGCACCTTGCCAGTGGCGGCTGGTTGCTGTGCGCACTGCAGCGAGGGAAAGGCATGGCAGGCAATCAATCTCCAATTGCTCTGGGAGAGACTGGCTGCCAGGAGCCATGTGGAACTAGAAGCAATTCCCTGCATTACTGACTGTCAAAAAAATAAAGGCATTTCTGCCCCAAACAATCCCTGCTTGTTTGCAGATGTTCTCTATGATCCAGCTGTCATCATCCTCTTTGGGTGCAGTTATTAAGGAGTAGGATCGGTGTTGGTGGAAGAAGACAATTGTATAAAATCATAGTGCCCTTAATTCTGAATAAAACTGCTCATCTTGTAGGGTAGGAGTGCCCCTTTCTGGCCACATGTGGTACTGCACAGAGCAATGTGGCAAAGCTCAATCTCTTGCAGGAGATTGGAAATCTGCCATGTTTGAAATTGCAGGGATATAAAATCCAAGTGTCTCATTTTTCTTTTGTTAATATTTAAATGATTTCAAGATGGAAAACAAATGAAGCCAGGAGTATAATCGCTTCCATTAACCAAGTGGCGATCTTGCAGCGTGTTTGAGCATCCACTATTTTGCATTTATAAAGGAGGGAGAAACCAGCCAACGTATCGGTTGCCCAGTATTGGGTTCCAGGTGCTGAAATCTCCAGTCTTCATCTCTCGTGTGCTCTTTCTCGCGAATGCCCGCTCCTCCCCTCACCCATGTGCATTTACCACCTTGGCCCCCATGCCTCAGTTGGTAAATGCACAGCCGCGTGTGGACCTGAGCTATACAGTGTAGCACGGTCCACAGCCTGCCCCAAGGTCCGCAGTTGCCGGTCAGGCTGCTAGACTGGCCTCCGCGCTCGCCGCGGGGATGTTCGTACAAGTTCGCGGTGGGTCAGAACAGCTGCGACAGCGGGTGTTGCCCGTGGAAACATATCCTAGCGAGAGGAAAAAGAGAAAATTGGAGTGGACGGAGCGAAGGGAGCAAAAAGAAACACGAGGCTTTATGGGGCGAACTCCCTCCTGTAATAACTTGACGTAAAAAGTTCGAGATTACACAAAGTACCTGCACTGACTTTCCTGCTCAAGGGGAATCACCCCACCCATAGTGTCGATACAATTTTGACTGAGGTTTGGAAACAGACACCTTGCAGAGTATCCACGAGTTGTTGCCTGTCCAGACTGGCGTTCATGCTGTGTATTTGTCTTTCTTAAGGTGAAGCTCTCCGACTTTGGGTTCTGTGCCCAGGTATCGAAGGATGTGCCAAGGCGCAAGTCACTGGTCGGCACTCCCTACTGGATGGCACCAGAGTTGATCTCTCGGTTGCCGTATGGACCGGAGGTAACTTAACCGATGTGTTTTTACCTTATTGGCAAGATATTTAGAGAAATGGGGCAAGTCCATTAGATTATTTACAGGAAAGATGTGATTGCACTAGAGAGGGTACAGAGGAGATTTACGAGGATGTTGCCTGAGCTGGGGAATTTTAGGAAAGATTGGAGAGGCTGGGGTTGTTTTCTTTGGAACAGAGGAGGCTGAGGGGAGATTTAATTGAGGTGTATAAAATGATGAGGGGCCGCGATAGAGTGGATAGGAAGGACCTATTTCCCTTAGCAGAGAGGTCAATAACCAGGGGGCAGAGATTTAAAGTAATTGGTAGAAGGGTTAGAGGGGAGTTGAGGAGAACTTTTTTCACCCAGAGGGTGAACTCACTGCTTGAAAGGGTTGTAGAGGCAGAAACCCTCATCGCATTTAAAAAGTACTTGGATATGCACTTGAAGTGCCGTAACCCACAGGGCTCCAGACCGAAAGTGGGATTAGGCTGGATAGCTCTTTTTGGGCCAGCACAGACGCAAAGGGCTGAATGGCCTCCTTCTGTGGTTCTATGATTATGCAAAAGTGCAGTGCAAGTGGATTTGACCGTCCATCCTTAATGAAAACAGCCATATACATATTCGCAGAAACTGGAATTTGCCCGAAACCTGATACTGGGAAGCAAGTCCTAGGCGCAACACTGCCTCAGTGAGCGCGTGAACCACACACCACGGTAGCGAGCTGGTCAGACCAAGAGCACCCCAGGTTTAGATCCCTGGTCTATGCTGAGTTAGACCGATCTTGGCTTGAGCGCTATTATCCTCAGTGCCCCATGGCTCCCACTCCTGCTGCAAACTGCGGATGTCGGGTGAGCACGGGCTCGGGTTTGGCGATGCTCTCTACAGTCGAATAGTCCGCTAACCCTCTAGACTTGTGCGTGAGGAGCAGCCGCTTGATTAAGGCCATATCCAACTACGAGCCAGTGCTTCCAGCAGGGTAAGGGAGAACAAATTGCAGGGGAAGAATTGCAGTCTCCAATCTTCAGGTAATGTGTGCAGCGATGCAGATGTTTTAACGGGCGTTGCACCTAAAACTAAGCATAGCCTGAGCTTCAGGTTAAACAGTTCCTGGAGTAAAATGTTCCTTGGATCTAAGGAAATGAGAATTTTCTTTTTGTTACTCTTGCCGGAAGATCCTGGGTGAAATACTGGGTCAGTGAGGATGAGATCTGTTCTGTTTTGAGAGAGTGGGAGGAAGAGAAGAGAATTTTTTAAACTTAACTCATTCTAAAAATGTTTTATATTCCGCTTGTAACGACGGAGCTGTCTTGAGTGTCGTCTCACATTCTGAAAACTTTTTGAATGATTTCCATAACTTTCCCTCTCGATGCTTTGTTAGCGTGGGAAGGAAAATGAAAAGGGTTTTAAGTGCGGCTCACTCCAGTGCTGAATGTGAGTAATTCACGGCTCTCCTTTCGTCTCAGGTGGATATCTGGTCTCTGGGTATCATGGTAATAGAGATGGTCGATGGGGAACCTCCATATTTCAATGAACCTCCGCTTAAGGCCATGAAGATGATACGGGACAACCTGCCCCCCAAACTGAAGAATGCTCAGAAGGTAATATGTTGCACGGTGCATTAATGCTAGACCTTTGTTCAACGCACTGAGAGGGGGAGTGTATTAGAAGAGTATCGCAATCCAGTCATTAGCAACATCCTGTCAGAGAGCAGGTTCTGCATCCTTATCGCTTCAGTGAATTAAGCGATTTCAGGAATAATTTGTTATTATACGTGTCCGCCGTGGCTCAGTGGGTCGCACTCTCTCTCCTCCGAGTCAGAAGGTCGTGGGTTCAAGTCCCACTCCAGAGACTTGAGCACAAAAATCCAGGCTGACACTCCCAGTGCAGTGCTGAGGGAGTGCTGCACTGTCGGAGGTGCCGTCTTTCAGATGAGAAGTTAAACTGAGGCCCCGTCTGCCCTCTCAGGTGGACGTAAAAGATCCCACGGCCACTATTTCGAAGAAGAGCAGGGGAGTTATCCCCGGTGTCCTGGGGCCAATATTTATCCCTCAATCAACATCACTAAAAACAGATGATCTGGTCATTATCACATTGCTGTTTGTGGGAGCTTGCTGTGCGCAAATTGGCTGCCGCCTTTCCCACATTACAACAGCGACTACACTTCAAAAGTACTTCATTGGCTGTAAAGCGCTTTGGGACGTCCTGAGGTTGTGAGAAATGCAAGTCTGTCTTTCTTAACCTTTAGACTGCCAACAGTTCCAGGGAATTTCCTGTCTTCCTGGAATGATCGTTTTTTTTTAATACATTTTAAACTTAAAAATTAGGAGCAGTTTCATTACTGTAATATAATCACTTTTATCGCTTAACGTTTTAAGTTTGAAATCTTTATATTTTTTTTATCTCTGTTTCGCTGCTTCCACTGTCTGTTTTGGAGTTGATGTGGAGATGCCGGTGTTGGACTGGGGTGGACAAAAATGAGAAGTCGCACAACACCAGGTTATAGTCCAACAGTTTTATTTGAAATTACGAGCTTTCGGAGCGCTGCTCCTTCGTCGGGGACAGTGAGGGACCCTGACGAAGGAGCAGCGCTCCGAAAGCTCGTAATTTCAAATAAAACTGTTGGACTATAACCTGGTGTTGTGCGACTTCTCATTTTTGTTTTGGAGTTGGGAGCAACAATCGGAGTTTCCTTTTGACTAAAAGCTGTGGCTGCAAAGCCCGTTTCTCTTCACCCGATCAGACAGATAAAGATCCCGCATTGACCTGATTGCGTCAGGCACAGAACCAGATCACGATTAACCTTTGGTACATTTTACCTCGCCTGAACAAGTTGGAGAATGCCGATCCACAAGTATATCCATTGGGCCCAGAGGAAGGGTGCGTCTGGACACAAGACCTGTGCCGCACATTGAGGGTTACAGCATTTTGCATAAATAATAGATTTTACATTTTCAGTCTTTGTAGCTTTGTGTACATCAACCAAATGCACAGTTTAGAATTCCCTCCCCCCCCCCTTGTTTTCTTATAAAAGAATTAATGCATTCAACAACAACTTGCATTTACATAGCGCCCTTAACATAGTAAAACATCCCAAGGCGCTTCACTGGAGCGGAATCAGACCTGGGGGTCCTTGTGCATGAAACACAAAAAGTTAGTAAGTAATCAAAAAGGCAAATGGAATGTTGGCCTTTATTGCAAGGGGGTTGGTGTATAAAAGCAGGGAAGTCCTGCTACAACTGTACAAGGTATTGGTGAGACCACACCTTGAGTACTGCGGACAGTTTTGGTCTCCTTATTTAAGGAAGGATATACTTGCATTGGAGACAGTTCAGAGACGATTCACACGGTTGATTCCTGAGATGAGGGGGTTGACTTATGAGGAAAGGTTGAGCAGGCTGGGCCTATACTCATTGGAATTTAGAAGAATGAGAGGCAATCTTATCGAAACATATAAGATACTGAGGGGGCTCGACAAGGTAGATGCAGAGAGGATGTTTCCCCTCGTGGGGAAATCTAGAACTCGGGGGCACAGTTTCCAGAATAAAGGGTCGCCCTTTTAGAACTGAGATGAGGAGGAACTTCTTCTCTGAGGGTCGTAAATCTGTGGAATTCTCTGCCCCAGAGAGCTGTGGAGGCTGGGTCATTAAATACATTTAAGGTGGCGATAGACAGATTTTTGCAAGATAAGGGAGTGAAGGGTTATGGGGAGCGGGCAGGGAAGTGGCTTTGAGCCCAAGATCAGCCACGATCTTATTGAATGGCGGAGCAGGCTCGAGGGGCCAAGTGGCCTGTTCCTGCTCCTATTTCTTATGTTCTTATGTTCTTTAAAATTTGACACCGAGCCACATAAGGAGATATTAGGACAGGTGACCGAAAGCTTGGCTAAAAAGGGAGGTTTTAAGGAGCGTCTTAAAGAAGGAGAAAGATAGAGGGGTTTAGGGAATGAATTCCATTCAAATCTTGAGGCAGAGCCTCACAAAGGTTTTCTCCAGCCTCGTACAAAGACAGAGATTGTGACTGCTGCCCCCCGCCCCTCAGTTTTTCTTCAGTAAGTAACCGTGGCCATGTGCGGGTATTGGCGTCTGAATGCTTAATAGGTTAGTGCCAAATTATTTCGGCCGCTGAAAGGCAATATTTCTACAAATCTGCACATTGGACCAAAAATTCAAACTTTATACGTGGAAAAGGATTGCATTTTGTACACCAGCTGGCGAAGGTGTGGAATCACCTGAGCATCGCTTAACTCGAGGGGACAGACCGTATAACTGATGCTCATCAACGAGGTTTACAATAGGCATTTCGCACTTGGTCATTTTATTTTTGCTGTCTGTTTCTGACAATATAATTAACGATGTGACCAGGTTTTTATCCATGGAAGGCAACTAATTTCAGTTATCAAAACTGGGAGGGCAAAGCAAGAAGTAAAGCACAATGGTGTGAATGCAGTGAGCGGGTGCAAGGGGAGAGATTCCGCTTCACTCTGCAGCCTCTCCGGTAGGTGGCGGGAGGTGTCTTCTGCACATTCTGGAGGGGCTCCTTGCTGATGATAGAGGCAGTGCCTCAGAACCATCTGGGGGCCGATCGGGAGCGCTGACGAAGGAGATGGGGTGCTGGGAGGGGGGTAAATCAGAAGGACAGGGGAGTTCCTCTTAGCCGAGTACCACTGCACACTGTACGATAACGAGCTTTCTTGGAGCAGTTCCTGGGTTGGGTATGGTAGTATAGTGGTTACGTTACTGAGCTAGTAATCCAGAGGCCTGGACTAATGATCTGGAGACACGAGTTCAAATCCCACCACGGCAGCTGGGGAATTTAAATTCAGTTCATTAAATAAATCTGAAATAAAAAGCTAGAATCAGTAATGGTGACCGTGAAACTACCGGATTGTCGTAAAAACCCATCTGGTTCACTAATGTCCTTTTAGGGAAGGAAATCTACCGTCCTTACCCGGTCTGGCCGATATGTGACTCCAGACCCACAGCAATGTGGTTGATTCTTAACTGCCCTCTGAAATGGCCCAGCAAGCCACTTATTTAAGAAGGCGACTCACCACTACCTTCTTGAGGGCAATTAGGGACACGCCATAAATGCTGGCCTTGCCAACGATGCCCACATCCCGAGAATGAATTAAAAAAAATTGGGCTCCAAGCTGCCCTGAAAGCGATACTCATTAGTGGAGCCAGACACGGATGCACTTTAGATTCACACAGCACAGAAGGAGGCCATTCGGCCCATCGTGCCTGTGCCGGCTCTTTGAAAGAGCTCTCCAATTAGTCCCACACTCCCCCCCCCCCCTTGCTCTTTCCCTACAGCCCTGTGAATTTATCCCATTCCCTTTCAAAAGTTACTATTGAATCTGCTTCCGCCGCCCTTTCAGACCATAACTCGCTGCGTAAAAAATAATTTCTCATCTGCCCCCTGCATTAGTTATGTAGTTGGGGTGGGAAGCAGAGAAGCAAAATGTTATCGGTGAGGAGGAAAAGTCCCAAGAATTTTGAAGATGTTTAGTACAAAATGTGTGGGGTTTTTTTTGGGAAGCACGCGATGAAAAAGGTGTGGGGTGGGGTGGGGGTTTAGTACTTTGAAAGTACTCCCCAGGCGGGTTCCTTCTTCCAACAGAATTTACTCTCGGTCTCGAGATGCCTGCTGCTGTTTGCCTCTGATTCTCCCCCGTCTTCCCTTTCTCCTGTAGGTTTCTCCCTTACTGAAAGGCTTCCTGGACCGACTGCTGGTACGGGACCCCTCCCAGAGGGCAATGGCGACAGAGTTGCTGAAGCACCCCTTCCTGAGCAAGGCTGGGCTTCCATCCTGCATCGTACTACTGATGAGAATGAATCGCATAAAGTGAGCAAGCCGTTTTGCATGTTGCTCCTCGCAGCAGAGGGAGAGAGAAGAAAAAGAATCTGTGATTTTTTAAAAACTTTGAAGCGTATATCTCATAAATAAATCATTTGGCATTTACAAGAACAGGGTCATTTGCTGTCCGCTCAGTGGGCCTGTGTGAGATATGGCTTCTACCTGCGGTGAATTGTTGCCTCGACAACACCTATTTCAACTGGATCTTCTGACTCTGAACTTTGACAGTACTGTTTCTAAGGGGCCAGAACCACAAAGGAATATAGATACTACTGAACACACAGACTTTTCTTTTTGATTTGTGAAATGTAACTTAAAAAAGACTGCTATAGAGTTGATTAATGCAGTTTATACACAGAACAACTAAGAGGATCTACACTGGAATTTTATATATATATATACATATGTATATTTCACTACTTTCAAATCATGATTTGATTTTAAAACACTGTTAGATGTAGCGGCTGCACCAGTATGAAGCATGCATCCGGGATGAGGGGAGGGGGACGACCTGTGAAATGATCTTCTGACCTTTGACTTGGCAAAGACTGCTGGGATATTGGCGGGGCCGAGAGCAATGATGCTCGTGTCCAGTGCCTTTTTGTGCACTGCATTGGACCTTCGAGAGCGGTCATGCATGTTTGTTTGTCTTTTTTTCCAGTAGGTCAGTTTAAAAAAGAGAGAATGTGTGCAGTTATAGCTAGTTGTGTGGAGAGACGGGACTAGTCTAAAGTTTGGACGATTCCATTCCGCGTTTTGTTCGTCGCCGGTGCTGGCATTGCAAGCGCCAACGCCCTGAAATCACGTCCGGCATGGTATACGGGGGGGAGATAGATGCACGTTTAGTGGGCACTGTAAGTTACCAAGCATTAAGCACCCCATTATAGTAAAGGAAGACACTAACTAGACAAGGTGAAGTAGGGCAGGTAGGCGAGGCCCATGCTTGGTACCAAGGTAACGAGATATTGTATCCCAACAGGGAGACTGACCTGTTGCATAAACTTAAGTTTCATCTACAAGAATATCCCGATGCTTGAATATTCTGGCTCTTGAGATGAGACTGTTTCTTTGACGTCGTTTCATCTTAAACAAGAAAAAAAAAGTTGTAAAACACTAATTATATAAGGCCTGTTTTCCTCAGAATCTTGCCAGGTGTAAGGAGTTACTGATGCACTTTTCGTATGCAGGTCAGAAGGATTAGCTGAGGGAAGGTATTTTTCCTTTAGCACTGTTTACTCTGCATACTAATACATTTTTAGCAATGATTGAACAGTGGGTGTGGTTTCAAAACTCAAAGGTTGCACATTCAGGGAGGGCGGCAAATAACATGATTGTAAATTGGGAGGTGGCTTATCGAAGAATCCCCGCTAGTGCTTAATATCCTGACAGACTTGCTCCCATTAAAAAAAAAACCTTTAAAGACCATTACAGCTGCATGGTAGCAATGACTCCCATTCTTCCACCAGTCAGTATTGCTGTTCAGCATTGCTGCGGTGAAGGTTACGGGAGGAGTACAAGGTTAATGCGAAGGGGATCTTTTTAACACGCATCTCCCACACGAGGTGGTTTATGTCCCTTTTTTGAGAGCGGCCCTTTTTTTTTTGGCCTCTTCGTAGGTGAAGTGCTGAACAGTCCCTGGCGGGTGTGACGCTCCCGAGATTCTTTCCTGGTCGAGGACTGGGTTAACGGTCAGTGCAAGGGAAATGGCCACTGGCCAAAACTCACCAATGACGCTGTCTGGTGCTGACCACGATTCCCCGGGGGGGGTTAAGGGGAGACCAGACTCTGTTCACCAAGGCCTGGCCCTGACATTCCCCGGCTTTAGACGGTCGCTGTGATAGCTAGACCGTAAAATGGACAGCGGGAGTTAAACAAGCCCACGTAAAAGGTCGCACCTGAAATAGGAAGGTTGCCCCCCCTCAAGGTCAATATCCCAACAGCTCATTGCAGAAATGTCCTTGAGTTTGAGCCAGTGTCTGGCATGCAGCTTCAGTCTGGATGGATGGAGTGACTACTGAATGGCTTTGCCTGGTTTTGTTTAAGGATATTTATATTGTAATTTTTTTGTAACACAATACAGTATTTTTTTTTGAGAATGCAACACCTTATTTTCTTGAGTAGCTCCTTTACAATGAGATTTACTGTTTAAAAAAAGAAGTGTTTTTTCATTGTGCCAAGAGGATGAACTTATAAGGTTTTTAAATTTTCTAATTACAGATTAGAAAACCATTTTATATGGAGTTTTCTGTCTCTGTTGTGTTCCGTGTGTGTGTATGCAGATGATTTTCTTTCTGTAACACTGAATCGTCATAAAATGCTGATCGAAATGGAAAACTGCTGCTGAAGTTCCCTCTCCCGATCGATCTCTCTCTCTCTCTCTCTCTCTCTCTCTCTCTCTCTCTCTCTCTCTCTCTCTCTCTCTCTCTCTCTCTCTCTCCCTTCCTCGCTCTCCCTCTCGATTTGACTCAGTTCGTAGCATTCTCGTCCAGGTCAGGAGGTTTGTTTGTTCGAACCCCGCTCTGACTTGATCCCGTAAACCAAGCTGACACGCCAGTGTAATACCGTGAGGGAGTGCTGCGTTGTCAGACGAGACGTTAAGCAAAGGCCCCGTCTGCCTGGTGGATATTAAAGATCCCATGGCGCTATTGAAAGAAGAGCAGGGAGTTGTGCTGGATTGGCCAAAACTGATCATTCTTCTCACTGCTGTTTATGGGATCTTGCTTTCTACAAAATGGCTTGTGTGAAGTGAAGGTGAAACAATTTAGAACTTCTGAGTTGATGCGCTATCCAAATGCAAGTCTTTTTGACTGATTATAAACCTTTTTATCTAACCTTCCCCCTCCCCTATAACGAGGACAACACTTGCAGGCATGTTACGTAAAAAGATAACATTGCTAGAAATCCCACCCCAAAGTTTAGTGGCAGGAATTCCCCTCTCGCATTTATCCCGTGGTAGTCATCCACCCATTGCAGAGGATAAACAGGTGAAGGATTTTCCAGCCCGGGATTTAATCCTCACTTCCCATTAATGAAACTGCACTCTCTCGATGGGGTACAGGTCATGGGGGCGAGGACTTTTTTAAAATCAAGAATCCTAGGTGAAATGACCAAGGTTGAAAAGAGAAGAGGTAAGTCAGGAAGCAATTGGGTGATGTGTAAATTGGAATAGCCCTTCTTCCAGTGAGGTAACATAAGAAATAGGAGCAGGAGTCGGCCATTCGGCCCCTCGAGCCTGCTCCGCCATTCAATAAGATCATGGCTGATCTGATCTTGGCCTCAACTCCACTTTTCTGCCTGTTCTCCATAACCCTTGACTCCCCTGTAGCTCAAATATCTGTCTATCTCCGCCTTGAATATATTCAATGACTCCGCCTCCACAGCTCTCTGGGGTAGAGAATTCCAAAGATTCACGACCCTCTGAGAGAAGAAATTCCTCCTCATCACCGTCTTAAATGGGCGACCCCTTATTCTGAAACTATGCCCCCTAGTTCTAGTTTCCCCCATGAGGGGAAACATCCTCTCCGCATCTACCCTGCAAAGCCCCTTCAGAATCTTGTATGTTTCAATAAGATCACCTCTCATTCTTCTAAACTCCAATGAGTATAGACCCAACCTGCTCAACCTTTCCTCATAAGACAACCCTTTCATCTCAGGAATCAACCTAGTGAACCTTCTCTGAACTGCCTCCAATGCAAGTATATCCCTCCTTAAATAAGGAGACCAAAACTTTACGCAGTACTCCAGGTGTGGTCTCACCAACGCCCTGTACAGTTGTAGCAAGACTTCCCTACTTTTATACTCCATCCCCCTTGTAGTAAAGGCCAACATTCCATTTGCCTTCCTAATTACTTGCTGTACCTGCATGTTAACTTTTTGTGTTTCATGTACGAGGACACCCAGATCCCTCTGTACCGCAGCATTCTATAGTCTCCATTTAAATAATTTTGCTTTTCTATTCTTCTGACCAAAGTGGATAACCTCACATTTTCCCACATTATACTCCATGTTTACCCACTCACTTGACCGATCTATATCCCTTTGCAGACTTTGTGTCCTCCTCACAACTTGCTTTCCCACGTAAATGATGCTTTCCTTTCAACCTGTGGTAATGTGATGTCTTCCAAATCCCTTCCAATCTCAATTTCTTAGAAAATCCTAGTATCCAATATCTCGCCACTGTCATTCCTCGGTTCTACTGTCCCCTATATTGAAATGTGAATCAGTCACAACTTGGACCTAAAATGGGTTCAATTTACTGATTCCTTCCGCCTGTCCAAGTCCTAACACATCCCTCGCTCAGTGTAGTGCCCATCTCCTGCAAGTACATGAGCATTTAGATCCAATATGTATGGAATTTTTCTCTGCATCACAATCTCTTCTCTTACAGGATTCATAACCTGCCCTCTGATCTTGTGGGCAAGGAGGGAATGATTGCTTAAAATTTCCTTTTGAATCCATATGGGATCTTAAAAATTCTTTTGACACCTCTGGGCACGATAGCTCCACCAGCTCTGAAGCCTTGTTTCTAGATGTAGAGAGGTTAGATGTTTATCGACCTCCAGCTGTTCCTCACAAGTCAAATATATTGGTCCTTGAGGGAAGATCAGATCTGGGACGGCTCTCTTTGAACCAGCAATCTGCCATTTGACAGGAGTGGTTGAGTGACGTGATGGGTCTTTGACCTCAGCAGTGACTGTGTTTATAGATTCAGCCCTCCAGCCATAAATAGGTCAAGTGTTGTTAATTTGCTTCATGTTGGGGGCAATCACTTCAACAGCCCTAAAACTGGTATGCTGACATTTGTGTTTGAACAGAGCCTATTCAAGAGTTCATTTGGTGGCCATGGGAGCTTATCATCTCTTGTCGATTTTTAAAAACTATGGGAGTCCCATCGCTGACATTGAATGTGGGAGGAAAAAAGCACAGTTTTACAGAGTGTGCAGAGACAGAGGGACCTGGGAGTTAATGTGCATAGGTCCCTGAAGGTGGCGGGACATATTGAGCGAGTGGTTAGCAAAGCATATGGGATCTTGGGCTTCATAAACAGAGGTATTGAGTACAAAAGCAGAGAAGTTATGCTGAACCTTTATAAAGCACTGGTTAGGCCACAACTGGAGTATTGCGTCCAGTTCTGGTCACCCCACTTTAGGAAGGATGTGAAGGCCCTCGAGAGGGTGCAGAGGAGATTTACCAGAATGGTTCCAGGGATGGGGGATCTTAGCTACAAGGACAGGTTGGAGAAGCTGGATTTGTTTTCATAAGAACAAAGGAGGTTGAGGGGTGATTTGATAGAGGTGTACAAGATTATGACAGGTTTGGATAGGCTAGACGGGGAAAGGCTGTTCCCACTAGTTGATGGTACAAGGACTAGGGGACACAGATTTAAGGTTTTGGGCAAGAGATACAGGGGGGGATGTGAGGAAAAACTTTTTACGCAGCGAGTGGTGAGGACCTGGAACTCGCTGCCGACGGAAGTGGTGGAAGCGGAGACACTCAATGTTTTCAAGGGGAGACTGGATAGGCACTTGAGGGAAATAAACCTGCAGGGTCACGGGGATAGAGCGGGGGAATGGGACTGACTGGATTGCTCTACAGAGAGCCGGCACGGACTCGATGGGCCGAATGGCCTCCTCCTGTGCCGTATGAGTTTATGACTAAGCCTTGGAAGGTTTTTAGGCTTTCGTCCTGCTCTCAACAAGGCCATTGGTGACAGCTCGGCTCGGTTAGTAGCACTCTCGCCTCTGTCAAACGGTCGTGGGTTCAAGCCCCCCTCACGGACTTGCACGTAATGCAGGCTGGCATTACTGCAGTACTGGGAGAGCGCTGCGCTGTCGGAAGTGCCGTCTTTCAGACGAGACGTTAAGCCAAGACCCTGTCTGCCTGTTGAAGTAGGTGTAAAAGGTCCTAAAAAGGTTTGAAAGCAAGGGAGTTACTCTGTGACCTGACCTACGTTCATCCCTCGACCAACAACACATCTCATTGCTGTTTGTGGGATCTTGCTGTGTGCAAATTGGCTGCTGTGTTTGTCTACATGTTGTGACTGCACTTCAGAAGTAATCCATTGGCAATGAAGCACTTTGGCACATCCTGATGTGAAAGGCGCTATATAAATGCAGCTTCTTTAGACTTGATTTCCAACAACTTGCATATCTTGCTTTTGAGCCTAGAGTTATTTCAGGGGCTCAAGTTTCTAACTTTAAACAGTTGCACCTTTGGCCTTAGTTTGGCTCATCAACTCTGAACTTCAGTCGATTATTCTCATCACGTTCTAAACTTGGTAAGATTTTTGCACAAAAATAAGTTGCATCCTCCCGAACGATTTATAGCGAACTCACTTTTATTTATTCCATCTCTTCTCCCCTACATTGCACATCTCGCAGCTCAAGCACCGATTTCACTGCAGCAAGTTTTGGAGCTGTGGCGTGTTGCACCAATAGGGGTCATGAACTGTGGATCTCTGGTCAAACGACGAGGAATGGCATTGAGCGCATCATTCCAGAAAGACCCTGCAATCCGCCCCCTTGCAGCATTCAATGGGTTCTTTAACGATTCTGGGATCTTTTCTTTGCCTCCACTACCCTGCCCAGGAGAGGTTCTGTGTGTTGCCCACTCTCTGTGGAAAAACTTCCTGACATCAGCCCTAAATTTGCCTTTCATCAGTTTCATTCCGTGCCCCTTGTCCTGCTGTCACGGTTTAGCTTGACGTCGATGTCCCACATTTACCTCTTTATACACCTCAAGGGTCCTCTCTCGCTAATGGTCTGTGACTGCAATCTGCAATTCAGTCTGTTTCTGTGAAGACTGAAACCCAATAGCCTTGCCATTGACACATGAAAGCAAGCAGTCGCTCTGAGAGTGCAGTGAGGAGCTTGCAATAGAAATTGCAGGGACAGCCAATATTCCATCACTTGTATTGTGCACAAAAGAGTGATTTTTGTAGGGGTGGATTTCGACATTTGAGAACACTGATGGTAAAAGATTTATAATCTGTGAATGTTGGGGAATTAGCTCGCCTGTAGTGCCATTCCTGTCCCCTTCTCCCTCTCCCTTCCCCCGGCCCAGTCTGGCGACACTCACTGTATTGACTTGGCCTAGGTACTGGAGAGCATCAGATGTGTTACAAGCAGCACAAGAGACAGTGGAGCAAAAGAAAAAGTTTATACCCATTCTTTATGTTCAATCCAAAAGCAAAATCTGCGGATGCTGAAAATCTGAAATATAAACAGAAAATGCTGGAAACACTCAGCCGGTCAGGCAGCATCTGAGAAGAGAGAAACAGAGTTAACGTTTCAGGTCGATGACCCTTCGTCAGAACTGGAAAAAGTTGGAGATGGAACAGGTTTTTAAGCAAGTGTAGGGGCAGGGAAAGGGGGGAGGGGAAAGAACAAAAGGGACGGTCTGTGATAGGCTGGAAGGCAGGAGAGATTAAAAGACAAAAGGGATGATGGTGCGAGGTGAAGGGAGATGGTAATGGGACAAATTAAGAAACAAAAGATGGGTCGAGAGGAGGTGCAAATGGCAATAACTGAATCATCAGCAACAGCTCTCGTCCGAAAAAATGGGGGCAGAGGTTATGATCTGAAATTGTTGAACTCCGTGTCGAGTCCGGAAGGCTGTAAAGTGCCTAATCGAAAGATGAGGCGCTGTTCCTCGAGCTTACGTTGAGCTTCATTGGAGCAGTGTAAGAGGCCGAGGACGGAGAGGTCAGAGTGGGAGTGGAGCGGAGAAATAAAATGGCAGGGGACCGGAAGCTCGGGGTCACCCTTTCGGTCTGAACAGATGATCCACAAAGCGGTCACCCAATCTGCCGTTGTCTGCCAATCGCCATATTATAAAAAGGATGTAGAGGCATTGGAGAGGGTGCAGAGAAGATTTACAAGGATGATACCAGAAATGCGAGGGTATACATATCAGAAAAGGAGGAACAGGCTGGGTCCCTTCTCTTGAAAAAAGGCTGAGGGGTGACCTAATAGAGGTCTTTTAAAATTATGAAAGGTTTTGATAAAGTGGATACAGGGAGAATGTTTCCACTTGTGGGGAAGAGCAAAACTAGAGGCCATCAATATAAGATAGTCACCAAGAAATCCAATAGGGAATTCAGAAGAAACTTCTTTACACAGAGAGTGGTGAGAATGTGGAACTCGCTACCACAGGGCGTGGTTGAGGTGAATAGTATGGATGCATTTAAGGGGAGGCTAGACAAACATATGAGGGAGAAGGGAATAGAGGGTTATGCTGATAGATATAGATGAGGAAAGGCGGGAGGAGGCTCGAGTGGAGCATAAACGCCGGCATGGACTGGTTGGGCCGAATGGCCTGTTTCTGTGCTGTATATCCTGTGTAATCCTGTGTTCAATTGTTAATTTTTCTCTCGTTCCCCTGCAGTTTCTTTGTGGATGAAACAAGCAGTTGTTCCGTAACCAGCCACTAGGGGGGGGTTTACTAGGGTTGCCAACTCTGGCCGGGGGTAATCCTGGAGCTTTGATCACATGACGACCTCCTTCCAACTGCCCCGCCCCTGCTCTCCTCCCATTGGTCGCCCGACATGTCCATCCTGGTGGCAGCCCCGCCTTCCCACGGCCAATTGGAAAGCAGACTCTTCATTACCCGATCCGCTGTCGGTCAAGCATCATTTTTATCCCAACGCTAACATTTTTTCCCTTCCGTATGACATCGTCTCCGGACTCCTGCAAAGTGCCATTCCCAGCGACCCAACCCAAGTTTGGAAATTCACAGCTTAAGGATTCCACGTCTCAGCAGTCATCGGACAAGCCGGTGTTCAGTACTGGCAAAGATATTTGGAAAAGGGAAGTCGAGATCTGGAACTGTTTCCCCAAAAAGGCTGTGGGTGCTGGGGACAATTGGAGCTTTCAAGACAGATCGATTAATTTTATAACAACAGAAAACGCTGGAAAAACTCAGCAGGCCAGGCAGCATCCGTGGAGAGAGAAACAGAGTTAACGTTTCAGGTCGAAGACCCTTCGTCAGAACTGGAAAAAGCAGGAAATGAAATAGAAAACGTTAACTCTCTTTCTCTCTCCACGGATGCTGCCTGGCCTGCTGAGTTTTTCCAGCGTTTTCTGTTGTTATTTCGGATTTCCAGCATCCGCAGTATTTTGCTATCGATTAATTTTATGTTGGGTAAGGGATTCAAGGGATACGGAGCCAAGGCGGGTAAATGGAGTTGAGATACAGATCAGCCATGATCTCATTGAATGGCGGCTCAAACACGAGGGGCTGAATGGGCTCCTCCTGTTCCTACGTTCCAACCACGCACTGTGCAGCTGCTGATTGAAATGAGTTGGGTTGTTGAGCCCCGTGGACACATTATGATCGCCGGGGTTGTGTTCAGCAACGTTACTCGGATGACAACAGTAACCGGTGCGGTAAAACTGAAATATCACCGTAGTGCAGCGGGGGGCGCTGTTCTGAGTTTGAGGCAGACTTTACAGGGCTTGTGTGCGCTAGGAACAGGAGGAGGCCATTCAGCCCCTCCAGCCTGTTCCGCCACTCAATCAGACCATGGCTGACCTGCGTCTTAACTCAATAGCAACATACTGCGGATGCTGGAAATCTGAAGTAACAGCAGAAAGTGCTGGAGACACTCAGCAGGCCAGGCAGTGTCGAGGAGAGAGAAACAGAGTCAACGTTTCGGGTCGAACCTTTCTAGCGACCCTGATCTGCTGAGTGTTTCCAGCACTTCCTGTTGTTATTTCTGTATCTTAACTCCATCTACCCGCCTTGGCTCCGTAACCCTCAACACCCTTGTCCAACAAAAATCCATCAATCTCAGTTTTCAAATTATCAATTGACTCCCCCCCTCCAGCCTCAACAGCTTTTTGGGGGAGAGAGTTCCAGATTTCCGCTGCCCTTTGTGTGAAGAAGTGCTTCCTGACATCGCCCCTGAACGGCCTGGCTCTAATTTTAAGGTTATGCCCCTTGTTCTGGACTCCCCCCACCAGAGGAAATGGTTTCTGATAGTTATTGATTCCCCAATACATATATCCCTCACCTTATATATTACAAACAGAACAACAATTTGCATTTATACAGCACCTTTAACGTAGTAAAACGTCCCAAGGTGCTTCACAGGAGCGTTCTAAAAGAAAAATTGACACCGAGCCACATAAGGAGATATTAGGGACAGGTGACCAAAAGCTTGGTCAAAGAGGTCGGTTTTAAGGAGCGTCTTAAAAGGAGGAGAGAGAGGCGGAGAGGTTTAGGGAGGGAATTCCAGAGCTCAGGGGCCCAGGCAGCTGAAGGCACGGCCGCCAATGGTGGAGCGATGAAAATCAGGGGATGCTCAAGAGGGCAGAATTGGAGGAGCGCAGAGATCTGGGAGGGTTGTGGGGCTGGAGGAGGTTACAGAGATAGGGAGGGGGGGCGAGGCCATGGAGGGATTTGAAAACAAGGATGAGAATTTTAAATTTGAGGCGTTGCCGGACCGGGAGCCAGTGTAGGTCAGCGAGCACAGGGGGTGATGGGCGAACGGGACTTGGTGCGAGTTAGGATACGGGGAGCCGAGTTTTGGATGACCTCAAGTTTACGGAGTGTAGAATGTGGGAGCCCAGCCAGGAGTGAATAGAATGGGGAATGAACAAAAGAAGGGGAAAGAACATTTAGTTAAACCGTCACTCAGGATTGCTGCTCTATTGAATTAGAAAGGTAGACAATATTGACCCACCTGCCAGTGGAAACAGTTTCTCCTCATTGACGCTATCACTTTAAATGCAAAAGACATTGCCTGAAAACACAGACTTTACAATTAAGTCAACCTCCCCATCTCGGGTTGTGCAAAAAAGGCAACCTTTAGCCTGAATTTAAAGCAGGAAATCCGAATTGATTCCATGTTTTACAAGCCCACCGATGCTCAGAACTATGCTGAGTAATTAATTGGTTGATTGCAATATGTAATTGACAGAGAATTTAAAATGACCATTAAACTGTTTTATACGGCCCCGGGCATAAGGAGCGATACTGATCGGCGAAAATAACTACTGCAAAAGTAAATTCAGTACCGCAGTTTATTTATTATCTCACCAATTAACAAACCTTAACTGAAAAAAACCCCACCATTTGAACTAACTTCTTTCCCCAGAGAGTGGTGAGAATGTGGAACTCGCTACCACAGGGAGTGGTTGAGGCGAATAGCGTAGATGCATTTAAGGGGAAGCTGGATAAACACATGAGGGAGAAAGGGTGAGATGAAGAGGGGCGGGAGGAGGCTCGTCAAAGAGTCATAGAATCATAGAGTTATACAGCGCAGAAAGAGGCCCTTCGGCCCATCGTGTCCGCGCCGGCCATCAAGCCCTGTCTATTCTAATCCCATTTTGCAGCACTTGGTCCGTAGCCTTGTATGCTATGGCGTTTCAAGTGCTCATCTAAATGCTTCTTGAATGTTGTGAGGGTTCCTGCCTCTACCACCCTTTCAGGCAGTGAGTTCCAGATTCCAACCACCCTCTGGGTGAAAAAGTTTTTCCTCAAATCCCCTCTAAACCTCCTGCCCCTTACCTTGAAACTTTGCCCCCTGGTTATTGACCCCTCTACTAAGGGGAAAAGTTCCTTTCTATCTACCCTATCTATGCCCCTCATAATTTTGTACACCTCAATCAGGTCCCCCCTCAGCCTTCTCTGCTCTAAGGAAAACAACCCCAGCCTGTCCAGTCTCTCTTCATAGCTGAAGCGCTGCAGCCCAGGTAACATCCTGGTGAATCTCGTGTGGAGCATAAACACCGGCACGGACCAGTTGGGCCGAATGGCCTCTTTCTGTGCGGTAAATTCCGTGTAATGTGGGATTGGATGCTCTTCAGCATTGCCAGTGCTGTGTTGAATGTGATGCTGCCACCTGGTGGAGATAAGGTGCAAGAACCGGTTTCTTCACCAAGTTTCCATCTGCATCAGTGGCAATATAATTCATTATAGCCCAGGAATGGGCGGTATCTTTAGAAAAGTTCGAGAATTAGCGCCAGGCGCTAATGCTTTAGACTGCACGCAAAATTCATTCTCACTGCTCAAAGAAATGATTGGGGCGCTAAATCAAGTCTTAAAGGCGTTATGCTCAAAGGGTGGACCAATATCGGGTGCAGTCTAATTGCAACTCATCATTGCCACAGGCTTTTCCCAGTACTTGAAGGGGCGGTTCATTGATGCTGCAGTACCTCATTCTCAGCATTGCTGGCTGTGCAGCTGCCTCAGCAAGGAGAAGCACAACAAGGAGGAGGAGCCGGAGGACTGAAGCAGGTGTGCTCATGGCAGATCCACCCTAGTCGGGTGGTCAGGGTGATTTGAATGCTTCAACAAATGCTACATACCACCATCTGAACCACAAGCTTCACACACTGCCCAAAGCACCAGACCCCCAGCGCTCACCCACCAACAATCTCTACCTACCAACACTCACACCCACATCTCACACCTTGCACACAATGGCAGCTATTCAACTATGGCAGGCACAAGGGTCATTAGTTATTAGAATGAATGTGATATGTGTGATATGTTTATGCTTAAATTTATTAATGGAGTTTGCAATATTTTGTGGTCTCTCTCATTTCACCTTTGCGCCCAGGAGGACGCTGTGATATGGCATGACACAGGGATGGTATGATGGGCATGTGGTGAGCAAAAGGGATCTGGGGTTTAAGTCATCCTGGTGTGAGGCTGGAGGTCTGTGACCACCACCTTGATAATATGGAGCCATCTAATATACTGCTCCTCGCTTAATTGAAGGTAGGAGAAGTGCTGTCAGAATACCCTCGGAGGGTAAGGCCTCCTGGTGAGAGCCCTGATGTCCCTCCTCATCCCTCTGTGCTAATGTTCCCATATTTCTCGCTGCCTCTGCTGTAGATCCTGGTGGGCGAGGTGGCGCCAGTACAGCCCCCATTAATGTTGCCAAGTGTAGCAGTTTGAATCCTTGAGCAATAAATGTAGCCACTTTGCATTTGCCAGAAGACTGCTGATACAAAAGAAGCTTGAAATTACTCATACAAACTGTTTCACTGGGTGAAACTGACAGCCAACCATTGAAACTAACCTGCTCTGACAGCTGCGAGTGATTAATGCTGATGCCTTTAAATAACGTCGCTGGAGCCAGCTTCCTGCAGCTGCACGCCAGCTCTCCCTGTCGCTATCTGGTCGAGGCGCTAAGGTAAGTGGCGACAATGAGTTTTCCAGATAGGGCACCCAGTGAGCGTTGCACGCTCTGCCTGACATTGAAGTCCCCGGCGGTACCTCGTACCGGTGGCGCAACGGGAGGGCCGGATTTGCTGTGCGGCACTGGATTCACCTCGCCCCGGCGTGACTGCATCAGCGCCCCATTACCGCCATCTACAGGTGCTAACAGGAGGCGCTAAGCTATCGAATTTTTCCCCCAATCTTCTCTCCTACGTGTCCGGGTGCAGATGCAGAGGTATAGCACCTTTAACGTAGTAAAACGTCCCAAGGCGCTTCACAGGAGCGTTCTAAAAGAAAAATTGACACCGAGCCACATAAGGAGATGTTAGGACAGGTGACCCATCGCTAGGTCAAAGAGGTCGGTTTTAAGGAGCGTCTTAAAGGAGGAGAGAGAGAGGCGGAGAGGTTTAGGGAGGGAATTCCAGAGCTCGGGGCCCAGGCAGCTGAAGGCACGGCCGCCAATGGTGGAGCGATTAAAATCGAGGATGCGCAAGAGGCCAGAATTGGAGGAGCGCAGAGATTGTGGGGCTGGAGGAGGTTACAGAGATAGTGAGGGGGCGAGGTCATGGAGGGATTTGAACACAAGGATGAGAATTTTAAATTTGGGGCGTGGCTGGACCAGGAGCCACTGTAGGTCAGCGAGCACAGGGGGTGATGGGCGAACGGGACTTGGTGCGAGTTAGGACACGGGGGCAGCCGAGTCTCAGCAGATCCTCCAAAAATGCACAATACAATATCTGTACATTACATCAGTTGCTGGACAATGGTGATCATGAAGATGTCAAGAAACTATCGTCCTGTAGAAAGTCTTTCTTTCCCCCACGTTCCCTCAGTCCCGGCCGGGTTCATCTGCTGCTCTGGGTGAAATCGAATTCACCTTTGGCCCCGCTGACGCTGGGTTTCCCGCCAGCCCGGAGAGCTTGCCACGAGTTTGGGACGGTCTCGGAGTGGGACCGCTTCCCGCCCCCGCCCATGGCTCCCGCAGCCTGCCCCTCGAACCCCTCCTGGTCCTCAGCGGGGGTCTTCAGCTGGGGGACAGTGAACCTGCGGAAGAGCCGAAGCACGCTGAAGGGCTGGCCGGTCTTGGGCGCGGCCTTGCTCCGTATGGCAGGCGGGCGCGTTGGGTTCATGGACTTCCTCCCAGGGGTGCAGGAGCCAGCGGGCAAACTGCTCCTCTTCTTATAGTAAGTGTCATCCAACACCTGCAAGCCCTCCAGCTCACAGTCACTCAGCTTAAGGATCATCTCCAGCACCTCATCCTCTGGTCTACAAATCTCACTCAACATGCTGTCGATGTCCCTGGGAAACGCGAGGTTGGTGGTTGATCCTGGGGCCGGCTGGGTGACTGGACATTGAGGGGCAACTGGGGGTAAGGACACAACAGTCTCACTGTTGGGGATGCCAGTCTGAACATAGCTCAAGCACATTTTCAGTTCCGATTCAAGAGCCGAGAGTTTCCCCGAGGTGCTTCCTTGACCCTCAATGTTCCCCATTGAACCAATGTACACATGTGAGGACCTTCAGTCCTCTCCCCCCAGTGATCGGGACCAAAGTGCCTTCTCTGAAGCAGCTGGATAAAGATGTCACATTATGGATTTCCTTCTTGTGTATCTGTGGCGCAAAGGGGGCCGATTCCTCTTCTTTTCCAACAGTGGGCAGTGCGATGGAGTTGCCCATGTGAGACCATAATGACAGTCCGTCCAGACACCTAAGAGTCTTGTCTGTCCTTTATCCCGACGTTGTGACAAAGCCTGAGGTCCTTGCACGCACATGTTTGAGTCCTGCTCACCATGGATGGGCTGATTCTCTGCATCTTTGTCCAGGGCTCTGATGTCCCGGGGATCTTCAGAGTGACCTCCATTCACCTTCTCTTTAACTTGGACTTGCCTGCAACTTTTGGACAAGGCTGGAGTACATTCGGGGGACCCCCGCTCTCTAATGAACATCACAGAATTTAGATTGTCCCCATTTATCTTGGGGATCTTGAGTCTTTGAGTTTCAAGCAGTCCGTTGCAATCTGCATTGATTTTGTCCCCTTTGACCAGCCGTGGTAATAAAAGCTCCTGACCTTTCCCTTTGAGCCCATGGGATGAGTTCTCCCATTCCCGTCTAACAGGGGGTTCAATGAGTTGAATCAAATTGCACACATCGCCATATTCTTGGTCAATGTCTGAGAACATTTCGAAAGCCTTTGGGAAACAATTAAGGTTAAGGGAGATATCATGGCCGCCATTACAAGAACGGTTTGGTGGACCTCCATCGTGTTGGAGGGTTTGTGTGCCGGATTGACACTTTCCCTCTGGTGTTTTGTAACCGTGGACCTGCTTAGCTTTGCCATCGGAGACTGGGAGTAGCTCTTGGGCTCTCCTCTCTCTTTCTCTGTAATGTGTAATCGATGGACCTTGGTTCTGCCCATATGGGCTTCCCTTGAACGTAATGTCTTCAAGAGGACCTCCATTGCTCGGCTCCCCGTCGGACCATTTCCTGCCGTGGCTTGCCAAAACACGGACACAGTCATGGTGCCCCAGGTACTCGGCAACCTCCATGGCTGAATTGCCGGCTAAATTGGATCTATTGATGTCCAGCCCCAACCGCTTGAAGGACCTCACCAGAAATTCGACCACAAGCGTCTGCCCGGCTAACGCCCCATAAATCAGAGGACTGTTGCCCCAAACGTCCACAATCTCCGGGTCCGCGTTGGATTGGACCAGAAGTTTGACCACATCGACGGTTCCACACTCGCAGGCGTGGCTGAGGGCGGTCCGTCCGTGGTCGTCCTGACGGTTCACCTCGGCGTTGTTCCCCAGCAGCAGCTTGACGAACCTGAGTCTTTGCCGGACCTCGGGCAGCAGGGCAGCCCGCATCAGGGGAGTCCTCCCGCATTCCGTCTTCTCGTTCACAATGCTCCCGTCCAGGGCCTCCAGGACGAACCTGGCCAGGCGTATCTTACCTTGCTCCATGGCCTGGAGGAAGGTCTCTGCCCCCGATTCCTCCTGCCTGACCCTTTCCGTAACTTTCGGCATCTTTCCCTGTTAAACCGGCCGCTTCTCTATCTCTGGTGCTCCAAGCAGCTGCACAACGGTACTTTATAGTCCTTGAGTGATTCCGTAACCATGGTGACCCATAACAACCAACTGCGCTCACAAGGCCCAGACACGAGTTTCATGTAAAGGTAGAACTGAAGACAGAATATATTTCCACCCTCTTTACAGAAAGGAATAAAATGGAACAATTAACAAGAGGTTGCAAAGTGGATCATTGTTGACAAGTTGTTAAGACTTTGTTTGCAATCTGTGGATGCAGGTTCACCATTGTGGTTAGGTCTCTCAGGTCTCTCCTTTTCTCACCTGAATTCTTGCTGGATACAGTTCCTCGACCCTCTGCTGTGCCCGATTTGTCACGCGTGAGGCAAAGGGCAAAACAGAGGACTGAGGTCGGGTAACACAACCACTGAGCAAACCTGTGGGACGGACACCCGTGTAGGGTAGGTGGAGGTGAAACTGTAGGGTAGGTTCGGACGGGCTGAATGGCCATCTCCATCCACAGTTCTTGTCCCCATATTCTAAAAAGGATATCGAGTCACTGGAGAAGGCGCAAAATAAGAGTTACAAAGATGATACCAGAACTGAGAGGTTCTACCCATCAGGAAAGACTGAACAGGCTGGGGCTCTTTTCTCTAGAAAAGAGAAGGCCGAGGGGTGACCTGATAGAGGCCTTTAAAATTATGAAAGGGTTCGATAGGGTAGACGTAGAGAAAATGTTTCCACATGTGGGGGAGACCAGAACTAGGGGCCATAAGCAATGTTCCCTCTTATTTTTCTTTGGGTGCGCGAGCTCTTTAACCGGCTGCGCGGCCCATTCAGATTTCCGCTCACACGCGGTTTTTCCCTTACAAGAGCCAATGAACGGCCTGCGTGGGATCTCAAGACCGCTGTGCTAGCCACACAGCTTAACAGGAATATTGGTTATAAGAGAGTCACTAATAAATCCATTGGGGAATTCAGGAGAAACTTCTTTACCCAGAGAGTGCTGAGAACTCGCTACCACAGGGAGTGGTTGAGGCGAATAGTATAGATGTATTTAAGGGGAGGCTGGATAAACACATGAGGGAGAAAGGAATAGAAGGATATGCTGATGGGGTGAGATGAAGAGGGGTGGGAGGAGGCTCGTGTGGAGCAGAAACACCGGCACGGACCAGTTGGGCCGAATGGCCTGTTTCTGTGCTGTGAATTCTGTCTGGTGATCCGATCCAAATGAGTTAAATAGCCAATAATAACATCAACAGTGGATCATTCTGTGCACTGTAGCAGCCGTTTGAAGGACGCATTCATTTAATTATATCCTCCAACTAATTTGCCTGTGCTGATTACTCCAGGTGCAAGTCCAGCGTTTTATAAATTTCAATTATTTTTTAATATACAAATGATAAACCGGGTAATGTACACATCACACTGGACGATCAAAGCACAAGGCAGGGAGCGAGCGAAATGGGCCGCAGAAGAGAGAGGGAGAGGACTAAGGAGAAAATGATTAAATAAAGGCAAGATTTAACCAACAACAACAGCAACTTGTATTTATATAGCACCTTTAACGTAGTAAAACGTCCCAAGGCGCTTCACAGGAGTATTAAAAGACAAATAATTTGACACCGATCCACATAAGGATAAATTAGGGCAGGTGACCAAAAGCTTGGTCAAAGAGGTCGGTTTTAAGGAGCGTCTGAAAGGAGGAAAGAGAGGTAGCGAGGCGGAGAGGTTTAGGCAGGGAATTCCAGAGCTTAGGGCCCAGGCAACAGAAGGCACGGCCGCCAATGGTGGAGCGATTATAATCAGGGATTCTCAAGAGGGCAGAATTGGAGGAGCGCAGATATCTCGGGGGGGTTGTGGGGCTGGAGGAGATTACAGAGATAGGAAGGGACGAGGGCCATGGAGGGATTTGAAAACAAGGATGAGTAGAACAACTACTAAGGTCTTCGTATTAGGATATTTGCTAGATCTTGATTGTAGCTTTACCAGTATGAGAATGCTTACCTGCAACAAAAGCTGTTGTTTTCAATATTAAAAGTGCAGTAAAAGTTTTATTGGCCCAGAAATTGATCTCGCTCTGTTCCCGCGTGGGTAAGCCTTCCCCGCGATGTCTCACCTCGCTTATGCTTTTTCTGATCCAGCTCGCACGAACTTGATGTTCCAGACATCAGCTGTGCTGGGCTTGCGTATCCCAGCGGCGTAGTTAATTCGTGCGAGCTGTGGGATCACGTGACTCAGTTAGAGCCAATGGCAGCACACCATCTTCCATTCATAAGTCTCACAGCATGGCTGTGAAATCTATGAATCTTACACCCCCCCAAAATAACAGCTAAACCTCAATTAAATTAAAAAAAAAAACCATCACATTAATAAAATAAGTATAGTTAATTAAATTAACCATTTTAAATAAAAAATTAAATTTTTGAAAAAATTTAAAATCTTTTAAAAAGTTATAAAAATAAACTTACCTGTCTTTAAAGTCTATAAAAAAGATATACCTGTAAAAAAAAATTCAAAAAAATACTTAATTCACTACTTACCTTCTTAAAAGCGGGTCTTACTCCTCCTTTTTACATTTCCAAAATCTTCCCTACTTACCTGCGCGTCCAAAGCATGAAGTGCACAGCGTGCGCGCAGCCTGTAGCGCGCACGCGATGCACTCAAGCCCCGCCCCCTTTTCGGAAGAGCAATTGCCGGTTTTCAGCGCATGCGCAGGGCATGCAGAAAACCGGCAATTGGAGTGGGAATACGCGAGAGTATGCAGTGCGTACTCTCGCGTCCCGGGATCAATTTTCGGCCCATTATATATTAAATGATATCCGTAATATTGCCCGTCTCCGCCCCGGCCTCAACCCAGTTGCTGCTGAAACCCTCATCCGTGCCTTTGTCACCTTCAGACTCCGACTATTCCAACGCTCTCCAGGCCGGCCTCCCATCTTCTACCCTGCGTAAACTTGAGCTCATCCAAAGCTCTGCTGCCCCCGTGTCCTAACTCTCACTGAGTCCCGTTCACCCATCACCCGCTGTGCTCGCTGGCCTACACTGGCTCCCGGTCCGGCAACACCTCAGATTTAAAATTCTCATCCTTGTGTTCAAATCACTCCATGGCCTCTCGCCCCCTCCCCTATCTCTGTGACCTCCTCCAGCCCTATAACCCCCCCCGAGATCTCTGCGCTCCTCCAATTCCGGCCTCTTGAACATCCTCCAATCCCTTCGCCCCACCATTGGCGGCCGTGCCTTCAGCTGCCTGGGCCCCGAGCTCTGCAATTCCCTCCCTAAACCTCTCCGCCTCTCTCGCCTCTATTAAGACGCTCCTTAAAACCTACCTCTTTGTTTAAGCTTTTGGTCACCTGCCGTAATATCTCCTTATTTGGGTCGTTCTTACTACATTAAAGGCGCGAACTAGATTACAGGCACCATTTGTTACATCCAATCGCTCCTTTCTGATGGATTCCTCACTCCTGCCGCAGTATTTGGTACAACTCACATCCTTTCATGTCATTTGTTGTACCGCAATACTCACTGCAATCCGTCGCAAATATTTGAATCAGTTTCCTTCATTTAAGAACAGGAGAGCATGTTTCCCACATTACAACAGTGACTACACTCCAAAAGTACTTCATTGGCTGTAAAGTGCTTTGAGACGTCCGGTGGTCGTGTATAAATGTAAGTCTTTCTTCTTTCTTTGATCCTTGATTCGATTGGTTTACTGATTGAACTTGTTGGTGGTTGCATCAATTGTAATGAGCAAAGTTTCTGTATTCTGTCCAAACCCATTGACGTAAGAAAACTACTAGGCACTTGGTCTAAGCGTTAAACAAAGCTTTAATCAACTGTTTTTCAACATGGAGATCGAGTTGTGTCCTTCACTAGTTCCTGTTAAAGAATGTCCTGAGCAAGCTGGGCCCATGCCCGAGTATTTATACTCTCCCTGGACAGCGCCACCAGCAGGCCGCCCAGTATTACTTCATACATGAATGACAAGATTCATGTCACCCATTGTCCACAGGGAATTTTTTGCTGGTTTTGTCTGGAAAGTGGCACTATACAGACACGAGAGAATATTCTTGCCAATTAGGTCTCTTGAATCCTATTAAGATCTACCTGTAGTATTTTAGTATATTGCATGCAGCACATAGTGATATTTGTATGGAATATCGTTGAATTTATTTGAAACCTGACCTCAAAAAAATTAACAAGTAAAAAGATCGAGATTGCTTCAGTTCTGGTGCCTGGTTACAGACACTCTCTGTGTGAAATACCTTCACATTATAAATCCAAACGGTGCTTCAATACCGAACGTGGTGTGAAAGGATAAGCCAGGTAGAATTTGCAAAATGTTTTCCAACAAGTGTCAGAACTTTATTTCAAAGGGTAATTGACCCATTGCACACTTTTGTATTTCTGTTTATATGTTACACAGTTAGTGCTGAAATGTTAAACCGAGGCCCCTTCTGCTCTCTCAGGTGGACGTATAAGATCCCATGGCCACTATTTCGAAGAAGAGCAGGGGGAGAGTTCTCCCCGGTGTCCTGGGGCCAATATTTATCCCTCAATCAACCTCACTAAAAAGCAGATGATCTGGTCATTATCACATTGCTGTTTGTGGGAGCTTGCTGTGCGCAAATTGGCTGCCGCGTTTCCTACATTACAACAGTGACTACACTTCAAAAAGTACTTCATTGGCTGTAAAGCGCTTTGGGACGTCCTGAGGTGGTGAAAGGCGCTATATAAATGCGAGTCTTTCCTTCCTTCTATTGGCCCATCTTTTGTGTTCATAACACTATATAACTACGCTAGTTGGAATATGCAAAAACTGATCTGAGTTTAGCATTTTCATTTGAAAGTGAGTTTGGCTACGAGACAACATTTAGTTAATTAAACAGATTACTGCAGGTAATTATGGGTCACATATGCTGCAGAAGTAGATTACTGGAGTGTATGGGACAAGGGTTCTATAGCGCCTTTCACAACCTTAGGACGTCCCAAAGTGCTTTACAGCCAATGAAGTACTTTTTGAAGTGTAGTCACTGTTGTAATGTAGGAAACACGGCAGCCAATTTGCGCACAGCAAGCTCCCACAAACAGCAATGTGATAATGACTAGATAATCTGTTTTTGTTATGTTGGTTGAGGGATAAATATTGGCCCCAGGACACCGGGGAGAACTCCCCTGCTCTTTTTCGAAATAGTGGCCATGAAATCTTTTACATCCACCTGAGAGGGAGACGGGGCCTCGGTTTAATGTCTCATCCGAAAGACGGCACCTCCGACAGTGCGGCACTCCCTCAGCACTGCACTGGAGTGTCAGCCTAGAGCTTGTGCTCAGTTCTCTGGAGTGGGACTCTGCCTTACTGGAGCTGCTGTTGAGAGAGAAGATGGTTCTATAAACATCTGAAATTGTAGCAGAAGGTTTATATTAAATATGCTGGCTTCTTTATTTGTCCGAATGTGTTTTCTGTTAAGGCTGTTGCACTCTCCCCTTACTTTTGTGATTTGGGAATTGTGAATCTTGACTGGAATTTGCACCATCAACAGGAACTACAGACTATACCGTACAAACTCTGTTTTCTCCACAGGTTTCCAAGTCCTCAGTTTGACATTAACAAATTTCAGAATTTGCTAACAAATGTGTCAGCCTTGGCTCAGTTGGCAGCACACTCGCCTCTGAGTCAGAAGGTTGTGGGTTCAAGTCCCACTCCAGGGACTTTGAGAGCATAAAGCTAGGCCGACACTCCCAGTGCAGTGCTGAGGGAGTGCTGCACTGTCGGAGGTGCCGTCTTTCGGATGAGACGTTAAACCGAGGCCCCGTCTGCCCTCTCAGGTGGACGTAAAAGATCCCACGGCCACTATTTTGAAGAAGAGCAGGGGAGTTATCCCCGGTGTCCTGGGCCAATATTTATCCCTCAATCAACATCACTAAAAACAGATGATCTGAATGCTGTTTTTGGGAGCTTGCTGTGCACAGATTGGCTGCTGCGTTCCTTACATTACAACAGTAACTACACTTCAAAAAGTACTTCATTGGCTGTGAAGCGCTTTGGGACGTCCTGAGGTCATGAAAAGCGCTGGAGAAATGCAAGTCTTTCAAGAGATACAGGGGGGGACGTGAGGAAAAACTTTTGTACGCAGCGAGTGGTGAGGACCTGGAACTCGCTGCCGACGGAAGTGGTGGAAGCGGAGACACTCAATGTTTTCAAGGGGAGACTGGATAGGCACTTGAGGGAAATAAACTTGCAGGGCTACGGGGACAGAGCAGGGGGAATGGGACTGACCGGATTGCTCTACAGAGAGCCGGCACGGACTCGATGGGCTGAATGGCCTCCTTCTGTGCCGTTATGACTCTATGACTCTTTTCTTTTAACAAATTGGAGAAATCAGAACCAACAAATTCTGAAACTTGTCAACAGCAAATTGGCGGCCTTAATTGTTTCTTGTTTTAAATTAAGCTTTGCCAAAAGCCTTGGTAGCAAGTTGTGTAGCCAGCCTCAAGCTCAGTAACGTTGCACTGGACAGCACTTCTGATGACTGGCTGCAGCTGCTTTGATGAAGAGAAATAGGAATCGTAGGCAGCTGGTCTGTTAATGGGACCAGTCTTTGAAAGAATGAGTCGGGGCTTAGACCACCTTAAATGATGCTTAGTGTTTTTAAGTCAGGACTATTGATCGGGTGATTTAACAAGCCATTTGTGTTCAGCCTACGGTGAAGCCATATTAAGATGATGGGCCCCTCACGATGCACGTTAAACCTTTCAAACTCTCTTTATAGCACGTGGCAGGGCATGTCCCCTTGAAGCAGAATCGCTGCTGGTTACTAATCCCTCCAGGTCCTGTCAGTTCAGAACCAGATTCCCTTACATAACGGTAATGATAAAAATAATAATTGTCGATGTCCAACTTAATAGACTGGCAATCATAGACAAGTAGAAATCCCCGAATGTGCTGTTCCCAGCTGCCTTTAGCAGGCTTTGTAAAGAAGCTTGGATCAATAAAACCCAGCGATGCTTTGCCGACCTTAACTACATAAGAACATAAGAAATAAGAACATAAGAAATAGGAGCAGGAGTCGGCCATTTGGCCCCTCGAGCCTGCTCCGCCATTCAATAAGATCATGGCTGATCTTCTGCCTCAACTCCATTCACCAGCCCTATCGCCATATCCCTTGAATCCCTTAATATTCAAAAATCTATCGATCTCTGTCTTGAATATACTCAACGACTGAGCCTCCACAGCCCTCTGGGGTAGAGAATTCCAAAGATTCACCGCCCTCTGAGTGAAGAAATTTCTCCTCATCTCAGTCCTAAATGGCCGACCCCTTATTCTGAGACTGTGACCCCTGGTTCTAGACTCCCCAGCCAGGGTGAAACATCCTCCCTGCATCTACCCTGTCAAGCCCTGAAAGAATTTTGTATGTTTCAATGAGATCACCTCTCATTCTTCTAAACCCTAGAGAATACAGGCCTAGTCTACTCAATCTCTCCTCGTAGGACAATCCCCCCAGGAAACAGTCTGGTGAACCTTCGCTGCACTCCCTCTATGGCAAGTATATCCTTCCTTAGGTAAGGAGACCAAAACTGCACACAATACTCCAGGTGTGGTCTCACCGGGGCCCTATATAATTGCAGTAAGATGTCTTTACTCTTATACCCAAATCCTCTTGTAATAAAGACCAACTCTTGTTATGTTGGCAGGTTGTCTGATTTGGCCACATTTTGTTCGTACACTCTCTTGTCCACTGAACACTTGCTCATATCCAATATTGTCCCCCCCGCCCCTCCCTCATGGGGCAGCGGATGGGTCGGATTCTCAAACTCAGGAAGAAGTACTGATGGGAGGGAGGGAAGAGGCAATTGGAGGGTAAACTGTAAAAAGCCAAGCTGATAGATTCCATAGCCAGTTAAAGTTTAAAAAGAAAGATAGACTTGCATTACTCCAGCGCCTTTCACAACCTCAGGATGTCCCAAAGCACTTTACAGCCAATGAAGTACTTTTCTGAACTGCTTTGCATTAATATAGTGCCTTTGACCTTGTGGGGGGGAAAAAGTTCCGCTGCTTCACAGTCTGAGGACTAAATGGAGACGGGAGTCTGTGAAAGAGAAATTAGAGGGGGTGGCTACAAGCTTGGGTCAAAGTGGTGGGATTTAAGGAGACTCTTGAAGCAGGAGGGGAAGGCGGAGAGGTTTAGAGAGAGAATTCCAGAGTAGGGTCGAGGTAGCTGAAGGCAGGAGCACCAATTGGGGGAGGGGATTGACAAAAGGCCAAAGTGGAAGCTTTCACTGACTAAGGACTTGTTAAAGTGAGTGAAAAAGAGAGAGAAATGAAAAGCTGGCAGATTCCCCTCCCTCCACCACCTTAAACATTCCCTCCCTCTACCACCGGCGCACCGTGTCTGCAGTGTGCACCATCTACAAGATGCACTGCAGCAACTCGCCAAGGCTTCTTCGGCAGCACCTCCCAAACCCACGACCTCTTCCACCTAGAAGGACAAGGGCAGCAGGCGCGTGGGAACACCACCACCTCCAAGTTCCCCTCCAAGTCACACACCATCCTGACTTAGAAATATATCGGCCGATCCTTCATCGTCGCTGGGTCAAAATCCTGGAACTCCCTCCCTAACAGCACTGTGGGAGCACCTTCACCACACGGACTGCAGCGGTTCAAGAAGGCAGCTCACCACCACATTCTCGAGGGCAACTAGGGATGGGCAATAAATGCTGGCCTTGTCAGCGACACCCACATTCCTATATAAACAAATAAAAAGAAAAGATTTGAGAAAACATCAAGGAGGAAATGGTGAAGAATTATAACTATTTAAAAAAAAACACTATGGTGAAGTTTCAGTGTCTGAGGAATTTAAGTGTGAAAGGTTGAGTGGATGCGGAGGTTGATTGCTCCAAGGCAGCACTCCCTGGCTCTGACTGAATTCACTGTAACTTTTAAGTGGAAAAAAATATAAGCAAATGAGAATGATGGTGTTTCAAACCCCGTTATGTGCAGGATGCAAAAAGGACTTCAATTTCCTTAATGCGACGCTCATGTTGCCTGACCCTTCCCACACAGTGAACTCTGCCCTCTTCCCCATCACCATGACAACTTGTCATTCTCCTTGGCTCGTTGTGACACTCAAAGCATTTACTGTAACAGATAAAAATAGCAGCTCACCACAGCATCTATCCAGTAATTGTGAAAATATTAAGAGCTGGAATTCTGTGAAGACCAGGAGTTGGGCGGTTTCCCAGAATCAGACTGACAATACTTTGATCCCATTATCGTTGCTTCTGTCAGAACACATGAAATCTATTATAAATATTATTACTCATACAATAACCCATACATCTGAAACTACTTAAACCTCTCATACATGTATTTTTTAAACAATTTTCTAAGACAGGATTTTCTTCCTACTCTCCCGTCTCCTTGCTCAGGTACAAATCCACCAAACACTGGTGACCAGCCTCTGGAGACCTTCATAGGTGACTCCAATCCCACTCTCACCCGCACCGCACCCGCATACACACACCCACCCAACACACACCCAACACACACACTCACACCCAACACACACACTCACACACACCCAACACACACACACTCACACACCCACACCCAACACACACACTCACACCAACACACTCACACACACCCAACACACACCCAACACACACACACACCCACCCAACACACACACACCCAACACACACACTCACACCCAACACACACACTCACACCCAACACACACCCCAACACACACCCGCACACACCAACACACGCACTCACACCCAACACACACCCAACACACACACACACCCAACACACACACACACCCGCACACACACCCGCACACACACACCCACCCCAACACACACCCAACACACACCCAACTCACACCCAACACACACCCAACACACACTCACACCCAACACACACACACACCCAACACACACCCAACACACACCCAACTCACACCCAACACACACCCAACACACACACTCACACACACACACACACCCGCACACACACACCCAACACACACACACACACACACCCCAACACACACCCAACACACACCCAACTCACACCCAACACACACCCAACACACACACTCACACACACACACACACCCGCACACACACACCCAACACACACACACACACACACCCCAACACACACCCAACACACACACACACACACACACACACACACCACACCCAACACACACCCAACACACACACTCTCACACACACACACACCCCCAACACACACACTCACACCCAACACACACCCAGCACACACCCAACACACACCCAACTCACACCCAACACACACCCGCACACACCCAACACACACCCAACTCACACCCAACACACACCCGCACACACCCAACACACACACTCACCCAACACACACACACACTCTCACACACACACACACACACACACCCCAACACACACACACACCCGCACACACACACTCTCACACACACACACACACCCAACACACACACTCACCCAACACACACACACACTCTCACACACACACACACACACACACACCCCAACACACACACACACCCGCACACACACACTCTCACACACACACACACACCCGCACACACACACACACACACACACACACACCCGCACACACACACACCCGCACACACACACACACACACACACACACACCCGCACACACACACACACACACACACACACACACACCCCAACACACACACACACCCCCACACACACACACACACACACACACACCGCACACACACACACACACACACACACACACCCCAACACACACACACACTCACACACCCACACACCCGCACACACACACACCCGCACACACACACACACACACACACACACCCCCACACACACACACACACACACACACACACACACACACACACACCCCACACACACACACACACACACACACACACACACCCCAACACACACACACACCCCCACACACACACACACACACACACACACCCACACACACACACACACACACACACACACACACACCCCAACACACACACTCACACACCCAACACACACACACACACATCCAACACACACACACACACACACACCCCAACACACACACACACACACCCCAACACACACACACACACCCCCAACACACACTCACACACCCAACACACACACACACACACACCCGCACCGCACCCACACACCCACACACACACAGTCACACACACACACTCACACACCCACACACCCCAACACACACACACTCACACACCCACACCCAACACACACACACACACACACACCCCAACACACACACACTCACACACCCACACACCCCAACACACACACACTCACACACATCCAACACACACACACACACACACACACAAACACCCCAACACACACACACCCACACACACCCAACACACACACACACACACACACACACACCCCAACACACACACACACACCCAACACACACACACGCCCCAACACACCCGCACACACCCACACACACACACACCCCAACACACACACACCCCAACACACCCAACACACACACACACACACTCACACACACCCCAACACACACACACCCCAACACACCCAACACACACACACACACACACACTCACACACACACTCACCCCAACACACCCACACACACACACCCCAACACACACACACACACACTCACCCCAACACACCCACACACACTCACACACACACACTCACACACACACTCACCCCAACACACCCACACACACACACCCCAACACACCCACACACACACACTCACACACACACCCCACACACACAAACACACCCCAACACACACACACCCCAACACACCCACACACACACACTCACACACACACACACACCCAACACACTCACACACACCCCAACACACACACACCCCAACACACACACACACACACATCCCACACACACACCCCACACACACAAACACACACCCAACACACACACACTCACTCACACACCAACACACTCACACACACACAAACACACACCCCAACACACACCAACACGCACTCACACATACACTCACTCACACACCCCAACACACTCACTCACACACACTCACACACACACACCCCAACACACTCACACTCGCACACTCACACACACACACCCCCAACACACCCACACACACACCAACCCACACACACACTCACTCACACACCCCAACACACTCACCACACACACACACCCCAACACACACACACACACACACTCACCCCAACACACCCACACACACTCACACACACACTCACCCCAACACACCCACACACACACACCCCAACACACCCACACACACACACTCACACACACCCCACACACACAAACACACCCCAACACACACACACCCCAACACACCCACACACACACACTCACACACACACACACCCAACACACTCACACACACCCCAACACACACACACACACACATCCCACACACACACCCCACACACACAAACACCAGAACTCCTGCCATAACTTCGGTGGAGGGTCAGCGGAAACCCTGGAGAAACAGCATAAATGAGTTGGGAGATGCCCGTCCCATCCCCAACAGAAATCCTACCCCATAGGGTAGTGCCTGAAAGCTCTGCCTCTGATGGGGTGGGGAGGTGGAATAGTAGAAAGCGCACGGGGATCACAGAGACTGGATGGAGCCAGATCATGGAGGGATTTGAAGACCGGGCCAATTTGAAGCTGTGAGACCACCCCCCCTCACCCCACTGAAATTCTACCCCCGAACCTCTCCCCTTCCCACCCTCTCTATCTTATTCCAACGCTGCGACCTCCTGCTCGCTGCTCCCTCTGTTTTTTTGTTATGTAAAACGTTGTTGTTGAATCGAAGGCTTCGGTTGATTGTCTTGTTTTGAGCCTTTTTGATGAACAGCCTGTACCGTTCATGGGCGCTCCCCTCTCCGCTGTGAAAGGTCACACGTGTACAGGAGAGCTTCTGCCAACATCTTCCCTGGGTCATGTTGCTGCACAAGAGTGCTCCTGATTCTGGTTACTCGGCAACGGTCGTGCGTGCTTTGTTTATTTTTTAGCAAATACAATGAGTTGTGACTCGTTTTCTTTTGGGTACATGTTGACATTCGTGAATGAAGAACAACAGCCCTGAACGCCACTTATGGAGTCTCGCTCTCAGCGCCCCTCGAAGGAAAACAAATACAAAATTACACTAAACCAAGAACTAGTAGCAATTTACACTTCATCTCAAGCCATCCTTTGTTTCTTAACCTGTTCCATTACCATCTCCTTTAGCCTTGAATATCTCTTAATGTCTCTTAACCTCTCCTGCCTTCTATCCTATCACAGACCTTCCCTTTTGTTCTTTCATCCCCTCCCCCCTTTCCCAGCCCCTGAACTTGCTTCAAAATCTGTTCCATTTCCTGCTTTTTTCCAGTTCTGACGAAAGGTCATCGACCTGAAACGTTGACTCTGTTTCTCTCTTCACAGATGCTGCCTGACCCGCTGAGTGTCTCCAGCATTTTCTGTTTTTATTTCAGATTTCCAGCATCTGCGGTATTTTCTTTTTGAACAAGTAGCCCCTTCGGGTAGAAGACGCCTCCGAGCGTGTCACGTGGTGCGGAGGAGGTGGCAAAGATTTAGGGGAGAGGGGACCCAAATGTGCGATCGAAGAGGTCGGATTGTCAGAGAGAGTTTTGAAAGAAGTGGATATAGTGAGTGAAATAAATGCTTGAAGGAGAAAACATTGCAGGGATGTGGGGAAAGAGCGGGGGGGAGTGGGACTAACTGGATTGCTCTTCGAAAGAGCCGGCGCAGACTCGATGGGCCGAATGGCCTCCTTCTGTGCTGCACTATTCTCTGATTCTACGATTCCTATTGTATCTTTATCTAATTCTCTTGTTTTATGAATACAGTCCCCACTGCCTCACACCGTCCACACTTATCACAGGCACAACCGCCTATATCAGGCAAGTGGCGCTAACCGGTTGTCAGTGCCATAGGAGTTCATTACATGGACACAGGGCTAGACAGACTGGATGCAGGGAGGATGTTTCCCCTGGCTGGGGGGTGTCTAGAACGAGGGGTCACAGTCTCAGGATACGGGGTAGGACATTTAGGACTGAGATGAGGAGAAATGTCTTCACTCAGAGGGTGGTGAACCTGTGGAATTCTCTACCACAGAAGGCTGTGGAGGCCAAGTCACTGAATATATTTAAGAAGGAGAGCGATAGATTTCTAGACACAAAAGGCGTCAAGGGGTATGGGGAGAGAGCGGGAATATGGTATTGAGATAGAGGATCAGCCATGATCATATTGAATGGCGGAGCAGGCTCGAAGGGCCGAATGGCCGACTCCTGCTCCTATTTTTTTTTTCTATTACGAAGGCGCCATATATAACCTATTAAACACGCCAGCTATTTCAGCCAGTTCAATACGTTCTTTGTACCTCATTAATCCCCCCGTACTTACCCGATTTACATTCCGCTTCGCAGCACACCCCCTGTCCGTGCCATGACCGTCTTTTATGAACCGAGTATTCTGTGACTGAAAGAATGAACTTGCCTTTCTATAGCGCCTTTCACATCCTCCGGACATCCCAAAGCACTTCACAGCCAATGAAGCACTGTTTTGAAATGTAGTCCGCGTTGCAATGGAAGGAAAGGCGGCAGCCAATTTGCTCACAGCAAGCTCCCACAAACAGCAATGAGATGATGATCGGATCATCTGTTTTCGACGGGGTCGGTTGTGAATAATAGAATCCACACTGAGAAAAACAAAGCTCAGCTCTCAGGCTACATGGTGTTGGCTAAATGTTTCACCGGCGGCAGACAGCTGAGGAAAACCGTATTCATTTCTCTCACCACTGGAAGCAACGCGAGCTCTGGGTGTTGTTTCTGGTGGTCCTATAGCCATTGTAGGGGGGGAGGTGGGCACAGGTCCGAGAGTTCAGATCCTCACATTGAGCGATAAAAAGAAAGAAAGACTTGCATTTCTATAGCGCCTTTCACGACCACCGGACGTCTCAAAGAGCTTTACAGCCAATGAAGTGCTTTTTGAAGTGTAGTCACTGTTGTAATGTGGGAAACACGGCAGCCAATTTGCGCACAGCAAGATCCCACAAACAGCAATGTGATAATGACCAGATCATCTGTTTTTAGTGATGTCGATTGAAGGATAAATATTGGCCCCAGGACACCGGGGAGAACTCCCCTGCTCTTCTTCGAAATAGTGGCCATGGGATCTTTTACATCCACCTGAGAGAGCAGACGGGGCCTCGGTTTAACATCTCATCCAATAGACGGCACCTCTGACAGTGCAGCACTCCCTCAGCACTGCACTGGGAGTGTCAGCTTAGATTTTTGTGCTCAAGTCTCTGGAGTGGGACTTGAACCCACAACCTTCTGACTCAGAGATGAGAGAGAGAGCGCTGCCCACTGAGCCACGGCTGACCCAGAGATCTCTGCAAACCCCTAGAACAGGAAACCAGTGTGTGTTTATTGAATATTAAAAATCAGTAACGGTGACCCTGCCTCCCTTTTGAAATTGTAGCTGAGTGGAGCTGACTCATAACTGACTGTGGAGAGACATACGTAAGAACATAAGACGTAGGAGCAGGAGGAGGTCATTTGGCCCCTCGAGCCTGCTCCGCCATTCAATAAGGTCATGGCTGATCTGCCTTGTGCCTTGTGCTCCTTCACTGCCACTGATGTCACACCGACCTGCAACTATTGAGAATGCCTCTTAATCTGAGACTAGTCTGTAAACAATTGCAATAAGAACCTTGAGCCAATGGAAAGGCAGATAGATTAACAATCATCTCCGACTGCAGGGAATCAAGGGATATGGGGATCGGGCGGGAAAGTGGAGTTGAGGTCGATGATCAGCCATGATCTATTGAATGGCGGAGCAGGCTCGAGGGGCCGCATGGCCGACTCCTGCTCCTATTTCTTATGTAAGACTGCACCATGATCTGTGGATGCCATTAACGTCACTCATCTAAACCCAAGTGCAATGTTGACCAGGCTTATTGATGCGTGTTACATCTGTCTTGTCTTGCTAAACCCCTCTGCCAACATTACCCCAAGTTTACTCAAAGCCCACCTCAGTGGTCACTAACCTTACCCTCAGTTCCTGCTCAGTGTCCAATTCCCTGCCTTCTCCCCCCCCCCCCCCGACCCCGCCCTTTCTAAAGCATAGTGGGAGGCTTTGCCACATTCTAAGTGCAAGTTCTGACACTGCGCTGCTCTAGTCATTGAATGTAATTCTTGGGCTGGATTTGCTTTTCTTATCAGGGATTGCCAGAAGAAATATTCGTGTATTGAAGAGGAACAGGAATGATCCCAAGTGTAAAGTGGATGAACTTTGAGAAGAGATTGGAGGGAGAAGTTTAATTGCTATATCGCTAGAGGTTAAGCAGGGCTGACCTCACTGATGTGCAAATAATAATGAGTGGGACTAGGTAATCCGATAATATTAATTTGTTGGATCAGGCCAGTAGAGCAAGAGGAAATACATTTAAATTAGAAAGAGATATTAGGGCAGGTGACCAAAAGTTTAAGGAGGAGAGAGAGGTGGAGAGGTTTAGGGAGGGAATTCCAGAGCTTAGGGCCCAGGCAGCTGAAGGCACGGCCGCCAAAGGTGGAGCGATTATAATCAGGGATCCTCAAGAGGGCAGAATTGGAGGAGCGCAGATATCTCTGGGGGGGTTGTGGGGCTGGAGGAGATTACAGAGATAGGGAGGGGGCGAGGGCCATGGAGGGATTTGAAAACAAGGATGAGAATTTTGAAATCGAGGCGTTGCCGGACCGGGAGCCAATGTAGGTCAGCGAGCACAGGGGGTGATGGGTGAACGGGACTTGGTGCGAGTTAGGACACGGGGCAGCTGAGTTTTGGATGACCTCAAGTTTATGGAGGGTGGAATGTGGGAGGCCGGCCAGGAGAGCATTGGGATAGTCGAGTCTAGAGGTAACAAAGACACGGATGAGGGCAATGGTAAGGTGATAGGTTGTTTCCATTGGTCAGTGAGAGGGTAATGAGTGGACACAGGATCATTGCAAAAAGAATTAAAGGCGATTAAAAAATAAAAATGTCTTTGCACTGCGGGCGATTAGAATGTGAAATTCTCAGCTACAAACTGCTGTCAGGGGGCTGGGAACCTAAGTGTGGGCCCAGAACGGAGAGAAACAAAGCTGGAAGTGCAAGTTAGAAAAGTAGTCAGCAAAACTACTAGGGAGCAGAAACAAAGGCCAACAGTAAAGAGGGTCAAAGTGCAGAAAAATATTAAACAGGCAAAGTTGAAGGCACTTTATCTAAATGCACGTAGCATTCGCAACAAGGTGGATGAATTAATGGCACTAATAGAAGTAAATGGATATGATGTAATTGCCATTACAGAGACATGGTTGCAGGGTAACCAAAGCTGGGAACTGAATGTTCCAGGGTACTCAACATTTAGGAAGGACAGACAAAAAGGAAAAGGAGGTGGCGTAGCGCTGTTAATAAAGGATGAGATCGGTACGGTAGAGATATGGCAGATCGTGATGTAGAACTGGAATCAGTTTGGGTGGAGCTAAGAAACAGCAAAGGGCGGAAAACATTGGTGGGAGTTGTGTATAGGCTACCAAACAGTAATGGTAATGTAGGGCACAGTATCAATCAAGAAATTAGAAGTGCATGTAACAAGGGCAATACGGTAATCATGGGGGACTTTAATCTACATATTGACTGGGCAAATCAAATTACCACTAATGGTGTGGAGGACGAACTCTTGGAATGCATGCGAGATGGTTTCCTGGATCAGTATGTGGAGGAACCAACCAGGGAACAGGCTATTCTGGATCTGGTACTGTGTAATGAGAAAGGGTTAATCAATAATCTTGTGGTAAAGGGGCCTTTAGGGACAAGTGACCATAATATGATTGAATTTTACATTAAGTTTGAGAGTGATGTAGTCCAATCTAAACAGAGGAAACTACAAGGGTATGAGGGACAAGTTGGGACAAGTTGGCCATGGTAGATTGGGAGACTACACTAAAATGTATGAAGGTGGACATACAATGGCTAACATTCAAGGAAATAATGCATAATTTGCAACAAACATATATTCCTCTAGGGCATAAAAACCCAAAAGGAAAAGTGATCCAACCATGGCCAACAAAAGAAATTAAAGCTAGTATTAAGTCAAAGGAGGAAGCTTATAAAGTTGCCAGAAAAAGCGGTCAGCCTGAGGATTGGGATCTTTGTGGAAATCAGCAAAGGGGAACCAAGAAATTGATAAAGAAAGGGAAAATGGAATATGAGCACAAACTAGCGAAAAATATAAAAACGGATTGTAAAAACTTCTATAGGTATGTAAAAAGGAAAAGACTGGCGAAGGTAAATGTAGGTCCTTTACAGTCAGAGACGGGAGAATTTATAATGGGGAATGAGTAAATGGCAGGGAAATTAAATAAATACTTTGTTTCTGTCTTCACGGAGGACGACACAAAAAACCTCCCAGAAATACGAGAAAACCAAGGGTGTGACGAGAATGAGGAACTTAAAGAAATTATTATTAGTAAAAAAACAGTACTAGCAAAATTAATGGGAGTAAAAGTCGATAAATCCCAAGGACCGGATGACCTACATCCTAGGGTTTTGAAAGAGGTGGCCATTGGAATAGTGGACGCATTGGTTGTCATCTTCCAAAATTCTATAGATTCTGGAACGGTTCCTGCAGATTGGAGGATAGCAAATGTAACCCCGCTATTCAAGAAAGGAGGGAGAGAGAAAACGGGGAACTACAGACCTGTTAGCCTCACATCAGTAGTTAGGAAAATGCTGGAATCTATTATAAAGGATGCAATAACTGGGCACTTAGAAACTAATAGTAAGATTGGGCAGAGTCAACATGGATTTATGAAAGGGAAATCCTGTTTGACAAACCTATTGGAGTTTTTTGAGGATGTAACTAGTGGAGTAGACAAAGGGGAACCGGTAGATGTGGTGTATCTGGATTTTCAGAAGGCCTTCGATAAGGTCCCACACAAGAGGTTAGTGAACAAAATTAGGGCACATGGAATTGGGGGTAATATACTAGCATGGATTGAGAATTGGTTAACAGACAAAAAACAAAGAGTAGGGATAAACGGGTCTTTTTCAGGATGGCAGGCTGTGACTAGTGGGGCCCCAGCTATTCACCGTCTATATCAATGATTTGGATGAGGGGACTAAATCAGCAATGATCTCATTGAATGGCGGAGCAGGCTCGAAGGGCCGAATGGCCTACTCCAGCTCCTATTTCTTATGTTCTTATGTTCTTATGAAGCACAGCCCATAAATTCTTTGAAAAGTAAATTGGTTGAAAAAGCGGAATATTAAAGGATATGGGGAGTGAGCTGGAGAGTGGCATTAGACTAGATAGCTCATACAGCGAAAGGCACTGGCACACACTTAGTTGGCCAGATTGTGCTGGCTCAAAGGATATTGGAATACAGAGTAGAATTTCTAAATTTGCCGTTGACACCAAACTTGGGGGTGTGGCAAACAGTGAGGATGATACCAATCGACTGCAGCAGGACATAGAAAGGCTAGTAGAATGGACAGACAAGTGGCAGATGGAATTTAATACAGAGAAGCATGAGGTGATGCATTTCGGCAGAAGGAGCAGGGAGAGGCAATATACACTTAATGGCACAGTTTTAAAGAGTGTACAGGGACAGAGGGACCTGGGAGTTAATGTGTATCGGTCCCTGAAGGTGGCAGGACATATTGAGAGAGTGGTTAGCAAAGCATATGGGATCTTGGGCTTCAGAAATAGAGATATTGAGTACAAATGTAGAGAAGTTATGCTGAACCTTTAGGAAGGATGTGAAGGCCCTGGAGAGGGTGCGGAGGAGATTTACCAGGATGGTTCCGGGGATGGGGGATCTTAGCCACAAGGACAGGTTGGAGAAGCTGGATTTGTTTTCATTACAGCAAAGGAGGTTGAGGGGTGATTTGATAGAGGTGTACAAGATTAGGACGGGTTTGGATAGGCTAGACGGGAAAAGGCTGTTCCCACTAGTTGATGGTACAAGATTTAGGGGGAAAAATTGGGTTGCTTTGTGCCTCCCGTTAGCGCCCTAAGAGGGCCCTCAGCTGGGCCCCGGGTCGCGCTGCGCAAGGCCCCTCCCCTTTAAGAAGGGAAGGAAGACCTGCAATACCGCGGCGCGACCTCACAGCGCCCCAAGACGGTAGCAGGGCGCTTCCACTCAATTCCCGTCACGGGGGCGCTAATTTTTCTGGGGCGCTAAAAGGGGGCGCTACTCAACTTTTAGCCCTTAAGGTTTTGGGCAAGAGATACAGGGGGGATGTGAGGAAAAACCTTTTTACGCAGCGAGTGGTGAGGACCTGGAACTCGCTGCCGACGAAAGTGGTGGAAGCGGAGAGACTCAGTGTTTTCAAGGGGAGACTGGATAGGCACTTGAGGGAAATAAACTTGCAGGGCTACGGGGATAGAGCGGGGGGAATGGGGACTGACTGGATTGCTCTACAGAGAGCCAGCATGGACTCGATGGGCCGACTGGCCTCCTTCTGTGCCGTTATGACTCTATGGGGGAAAAATTCAGTTGGATTGCGCCTCCTGTTAGCGCCTTAAAAGGGCGCTAATGGGGCGCAAAGCAACTAGCGCCCATGCGCGGCGATCTTTGCGCTGCTCACGAAATTAACTAGACATTTTGTGGCGGCGCTAAACACTACCGCCACGATCTCCTGCGCCTGCCGATCATGACGTCAACCGAGAGTGCAACGCCCCGGTAGCGCCCTGGACCGGATATTGAGTGGCGCCCCCTGTCTTACTGCCTGCCGCTAGCAACGACAGGTTGAGGGGAGCGTTTTGCAGTCAGGAAGGGACTGGGGGAGCGCTATTTAAAGGCGAACGCTTCCTGCCTTTTTTTGTCAGCGAAATTTTTGCACCACGCATTCTGAGTGAGAGATAGAGACTGCAGGAGATACTCAAAGCTGTGTTGAGGAGATTTGGGTACTGAGCAGCACTTTGCAGGTTCTTTCTGGTTTGATCTTCCTTGCATCGATTTAGAAGAGAATATGGGGGCTGCACTCTGAGCTCTTTCCCTGGGCCTCTCCATTGATCTTTCCAACAGATTTGATGTAGAGGTCTCTCCAGGCCGAGATTCAAGGCTGCAATGAGCAGGATGTGGATGTAGAGCAAGAGCGACCCTCCCCTTTAAGAACTGGCCGGCGCCATTGTGTGTGTGTTCCATTGCTGACTGACATCACATGAGCTTCGCCAGCGCTCTGAGGTAACGCCTCGCTCCTCGGCCTTTGCGCCTTAAGACAGGTGTGAAGCGCCTGATTTAGCGCTGCAATCACCTCCAGGGGCGATAAAAGTCAAGTTTGCAGTCGGAGGCGATAATTAGCACCAGGCGCTAAACTTTGCGCCCGGCCGATAATGGCGCCCCAAACGGGGCGATACTGAATTTTTCCCCCATGACTCTATGACTGTATCATCCATGTTCAATATACCTGTTGAGGACTTCAACTGGAAGGGTTGTGATCTTACAATACTCATTGCTACCACAAGGTGGCATTTGGAAGTCTTTGCACAGAAACCTCCAATTGGCGACAGCGGCAATTTCGATCAACACGGATACAACCTTTGACAATCAGAATTATATTTTTTATTTGCTTTTAGTCTTTTGAGGACAATTTCTCCCAACCAAACATGTTCCCTGTAATTTGGTCAGGCAGCATCTGTGGAGAGAGAAACAGAGCCAGCTATTCACAATATGGCAACACGGTGGCATAGTGGTTAGCGCTGTTGCCTCACAGCGCCAGGGACCCGGGTTCGAATCCGGCCTTGGGTGACTGTCTGTGTGGAGTTTGCACATTCTCCCCGTGTCTGCGTGGGTTTCCTCCGGGTGCTCCGGTTTCCTCCCACAGTCCAAAGATGTGCGGGTTAGGTTGACTTGGCTATGATAAATTGACCCTTAGTGTTAGGGGGGATTAAATACGTGGGGTTACGGGGATAGGGTGGGATATGTGTTGGTGCAGGCTCGATGGGCCGAAATGGCCTCTATCTGCACTGTGGGGATTCTGTGATTCTGTGAATATATATAAATGATCTAGACGAGGGAACTAGATGTAATATCTCCAAGTTTGCAGATGACACAAAGCTGTGTGTGTGTGTGTGTGTGTGTGTGTGCTGTGATTAGGATGCAGAGAAACTCCAGTATGATTTGGACAGGTTGGGTGATTGGACAGATGCATGGCAAATGCAGTATAATGTGGATAAATGTGAGGTTATCCACTTTGGTGGCAAAAACAGGAAGACAGATTATTATCTGAACGGCAATAGATTGGGAAAAGGGGAAGTGCAACGAGACCTGGGTGTCCTTGTGCACCAGTCGCTGAAGGTAAGCATGCAGGTGCAGCAGGCGGTTAAGAAGGCAAATGGTATGTTGGCCTTCATAGCGAGAGGATTCAAGTACAGGAGCAAGGATGTCTTGCTGCAGTTGTACAGGGCCTTGGTGAGACCACACCTTGAGTATTGTGTGCAGTTTTGGTCGCCTTATCTGAGGAAGGATGTTCTTGCCATGGAGGGAGTGCAGCGAAGATTCACCAGACTGATACCTGGGTTGGCAGGAATGACGTATGAAGAGAGATTGGGTCGATTAGGCTTATATTCGCTAGAGTTTAGAAGAATGAGAGGGGATCTCATTGAAACTTATAAAATTCTAACAGGACTAGACAGACTAGATGCAGGAAGGATGTTCCCGATGGCGGGGGAGTCCAGAACCAGGGGTCACAGTCTAAGGATAAGGGATAAGCCATTTAGGACTGAGATGAGGAGGAATTTCTTCACCCAGAGAGTGGTGAACCTGTGGAATTCTCTACCACAGAAGGCAGTTGAGGCCAATTCATTAAATATATTCAAGAAGGAGTTAGATATATTTCTTAAAGATAAAGGGATCAAGGGATATGGGGAGAAAGCAGGGACAGGGTACTGAATTTGGATGATCAGCCATGATCTCATTAAATGGCGGAACAGGCTCGAGGGGTCGAATGGCCTACTCCTGCTCCTATCTTCTATGTTTCTATGTTCTATGTTAACGTTTCAGGTCGATGACCCTTCGTGACGAAGGGTCATCGACCTGAAATGTTTAACTCTGTTTCTCTCTCCACGGATGCTGCCTGACCTGCTGAGTATTTCCAGTATTTTCTGTTTTTAATTCAGATTTCCAGCATCCGCAGTATTTTGCTTTTGCATTCCGTGTAATTTGTTTTGGGGCCGGGCGGCCCCTTTAACAAGTCGCGCGGCCCCTTTAACAAGTCGGCACCTGAGTGTTTTTTTTCAATTTATAGACCGGCTGACCGGCTGCGCAGGAGCCCTGGAGCTTGTGCGGCCGTGCAGCTTAAAGGGAGCATTGCTGCCAACATCAAGCTACTCCTCGCTGTGAGATCTTGAAGTCACAGGCTATACAAACGTACAAAGCTGCATTTCTATAGCGTCTTTCACCACCTCAGGACACCCCAGAGCGCTTTATAGTCACTGTTGTAGTGTGTAATCACTGTTGTGATATATGCTCGTGTCTGTTCACACTAATGACACAAAATGTGGCTGAACGGAGCCGGGCCACATTCGTCTCCCGTTCCCTTTCACAGCCCGTCTGGTCGTGAGGGTTCTGAGTGTGTTGCAATAGCCTCGGTGTTACTGGAGAAACAGTTATGTTTCTTCCAGTGTTCTATATGTAGTTGAATTTTAACTTCAAATTCTGTTAGTCCAGGTGAATAATTGTCGGGTTCCTGAGGGTGTTTGTTCACGGTGGAACGGATCAGTTAAAGATTTCTAAAGTTTAATTATTCATGTGATTTTTATTTGTTTCAAATATTACTGGATATTGAAGCTCTTTGAGACCTTAAACCGAGGCCCCCGTCTGCCCCCTCGGGTGGACGTAAAAGATCCCCTGGCCACTATTTCGAAGAAGAGCAGGGGGAGTTCTCCCCGGTGTCCTGGGACCAATATTTATCCCTCAACCAACATCACTAAAAACAGATGATCTGGTCATCATCGCATTGCTGTTTGTGGGAGCTTGCTGTGCGCAAATTGGCTGCCGCGTTTCCCACATTACAACAGTGACTACACTTCAAAAAGTACTTCATTGGCTGTAAAGCGCTTTGAGACGTCCGGTGGTCGTGAAAGGTGCGATAGAAATGCGAGTCTTTCTTTTTCTTTGCTTTGGCAATCTAAGTGTGGACTCGCCCATTCTGACAGTGGTTAGACTATGATTAACTGGGTTAACCTCGCTGCTCAGGCTGGTGGCATGCAGCCTTGCCGTTCTGCGTTGAGCTTTCTACCACCCATCCAGTTGGATGCCAACACCATTCCTGGCCAACATTCAGCCCTCAACTAATACCACCAAAAATAGTCTCATTTACTGTTTGTGGGAGCTTGCTGTGTGCAAATTGGCTGCCGCGTTTCCTACATTACAACAGTGACTACACTTCAAAAAGTACTTCATTGGCTGTAAAGCGCTTTGGGACGTCCTGAGGTTGTGAAAGGCGCTATAGAAATGCAAGTCTTTCTATTTCATTTCTTTGCATTTGGCTATCACTATCACAGGGCAGTGCAGACACATGATTGAGTGTATAGAGAAAGCTGTGTTATCACACCCATCTCTTGAATAAATTCACTGTTCCCCAGCATGGTCTGTGGCAATCAGTCTTGCTGCCAATTTATGGAGATGAATCTAATTATGTAACAGAACTGTCAAAGATGAAGCATGCTGCCAGTGCAAAGAACGAGAAATGTCACCTCCCTCCAGGGTGACTTTCAGCAGTGTTAATGTACTGCGTTCACCAGCCCAACATTGACTTCCTCTGCTGAGGTGTGACGTTACGTGAGTCATGTGGACATGACCAAAGAATCAAAAGATAAATAAGGCACAATCCTTGACTCCCGGGCTGAATCTGATGGGTGTGAGAAATGGAGGGAAACACTGTGGGGAGAAGAAGCTTCATAGAATATTACAGCATAGAAGGAGGCCATTGGGCCCTTCGTTCCAGGGCCAATGCTTGCTCTACAACTGCTGCTGCCTCCTCGAATCCCATTTCTGTTAAGATGTTGGAGCCTTTCCTTGCCTCCTCTATCTCCATTTCTGGGGATAGGCTGTCGACCAATGTCCACTGTAAGCCCACCGACTCCCATAGCTACCTGGATCACACTTCCTCCCACCCCGCTTCTTGTAAGGACTCTATTCCATTCTCCCAGTTTCTCCTTCTCCGCCGCATCTGTTCCGATGATGCCACCTTCCACATCAGTGCTTCCGATATGTCTTCCTTTTACCTCAACCGAGGATTCCCCTCCACTGTGGTTGACACGGCCCTCAACCATGTCCGTCCCATTTCCCGCACTTCTGCCCTCACCCCTTCTTTTCCCTACCAGAACCACAATAGGGTCCCACTTGTCCTCACCTTCCACCCCGGAGTTCTCCCTGGTGTCTTGGCCAATATTTATCCCTCAATCAACATCACTAAAGCAGATTATCTGGTCATTATCGCATTACTGTTTGTGGGAGCTTGCTGCGCGCAAATTGGCTGCTGCATTTCCTACATTACAACAGCGACTACACTTCAAAAGTACTTCATTGGCTGTAAAGCGCTTTGGGACGTCCGGTGGTCGTGAAAGGCGCTATAGAAATACAAGTCTTCCTTTTTTCTTTCTTTGCATTCAATGGATCATCCACCATTTCTGCCACCTCCAGCGTGATGCCACCACTAAACACATCTTCCCCTCCCCTCCCCTTTCAGCATTCCAAAGGGACCGTTCCTTTCCCGAAACCCTAGTCCATTCTTCCAGCACCCCCAACACCCACTCCCCTTCCAATGGCCCTGTCCCGTGCAAGCACAGGAGATGCAACACCTGACCTTTCACCTCCTCCCTTCCCACCATCCAAGGCCCCAAACACTCCTTCCAGGTGAAACAGCAGATTTACTTGTACTTCTTCCAAATTGGTATACTGTATTCGCTGCTCACGATGTGGCCTCCTCTACACTGGGGAGACCTAGTGCAGATTGGGTGCTCGCTTTGCTGAACACCTCAGTTCAGTCCGCGAACGTGACCCTGAGCTTCCGGTCACTTGTCTTCCCCCCCCCCACACACCCACTCTGACCTCTCCGTCCTCGGCCTCTTACACTGTTCCAATGAAGCTCAACACAAGCTCGAGGAACAGCACCTCCTCTTTCGATTAGACACTTTACAGCTTTTCAGCCTTAACATCCAGTTTAACAACTTTAGCTCTTAATCAACGCTGCCATTTTCCCAGACAGCAGGTGCTGGTAGTGGAGGATGGCTCTGGGAGTGGAGGAGGTGTGGGCTGATGCTTGGGTTGGGGATCCCATCTTGGTACACAACTGGCAGGGTGGTCTGCATCCCTGGGGGTCTCTCCACCTTTCTCCATCACATTCCCAGGCCACGGGAGCTTCCTCCTCTGCCAAATATTCCGTACTTCTCTCCCCCTCTGCTATTCTGCCGTAACTATTCACACCTCACCGCCCGCCCCCCCCCCCCCCCCACCCCGGACCCATCTTCTGTTTCTTTATTTATGTCACCCATTTAAAACTGAGATGAGGAGGAATTTCTTCTCTCAGAGGGTCGTAAATCTGTGGAATTCTCTGCCCCAGAGAGCTGTGGAGGCGGAGTCATTGAATATATTCAAGGTTGAGATAGACAGATTTTTGAATGATAAGGGAGTGAAGGGTTATGGGGAGCGGGCATAGAAATGGAGTTGAGCCCAAGATCAGATCAGCCATGATCTTATTGAATGGCGGAGCAGGCTCGAGGGGCCGAATGCCCGACTCCTGCTCCTATTTCTTATGTTCTTATGTTCTTATTTATCTCATTACCACCTCCTTTTGCCTTGCGCCATCTTCCCTTTTGTCACTTAGTCACTCCTGCCCTCCACTCTATCACAGACCTTCCCACTTTGACAAGTACAAAACAAAGTGTTCAGTTGCTCTTACATTATCAATAGAAGCAGGAAATGCTAAATAAAAATCCAGAGGTAATCTGTATAAAGACAAATTGTTAGCACTCTTCAAAAATGGTTTATAATATGCAGATAATTATTTTTTATAGCTTTTCCCTGCCTCTGTACTTGCTTAAAAACTGTTCATCTCTAACATCTTTCCATTCTGACGAAAGGTCATCGACCTGAAACGTTAACTCCGTTTCTCTCTCCACAGATGCTGCCTGACCTGCTGAGCGTTTTCAGCATTCTCTGTTGTTATTTCCTATTTCCAGCATCTGCTGTATTTGGCTTCTGTATTTCAATCTCCCCTTCTCACCTCCTAAACTGGAGTACAGTTCCACAAGCATCACCTTGTCCAAGTTATTCCACCAACAAAGCCACATCATGGCCAACCCTGAACCAGTCCTCACCCATGGGGTGGGGATGGGGGGGGGACGGCAGGGGGGGGGGGTGGGCAATGGATAGCAGTTGGGAGCCAAAACCCTGTCTGATTTTCCCGTCTCTAATCCCGGACTGCTGTGATCAACCGCTGTGTCCTTACTACCATCCCGGCAGGGCTCAGCTCATTTCTGGCCTCGACTGAAACCAAATTAATTGGAAAATGTAACTGTCAAATCTTGTCAGAATTTCTTTCGCAATGATGTCACATTGTTGGTCAATTGTCTTCCTATTTTATAAAGCAGAAAACTTTTCCCTAATGTTGAAACTTCCTTATGAAGCACTGAAAGAGATGGTGTCATCTCGACCAGCTCATCCATCAGGAATCTTTTATAGATTGTAGAGTTTAGGTGTTTTACTGCAATTTATTGTGTTTTCCAATCAACCATTTCATTTACCCATTTATTTTGTTTGTTTCTTGTCATAATTACTACAACACCAAGTAACAAAACAGCTAAAATAATGTTTAATCCTAGAATATTAGGACTGAGATGAGGAGAAATTTCTTCACTCAGAGGGTGGTGAATCTTTGGAATTCTCTACCCCAGAGGGCTGTGGAGGCTCAGTCGTTGAGTATATTCAAGACCGAGATCGATAGATTTTTGAATATTAAGGGAATCAAGGGATATGGGGATAGTTCAGTAAAGTGGAGATGAGGTAGAAGATCATTGAATGGCGGGGCAGGCTCGAAGGGCCAAATGGCCTACTCCTGCTCCTATTTCTTATGTTATCTTATGTTTAATATTAAGACCTTGAAATTAACTGAAGAGTTTGAGTACTAGTATCCAAGTGGTCTATATGTTCGTATGAAATCCCTTGCCTGCTATTCTGACAGAGGCTTAACACAATCAGACAACACTTCCATTAGAATAACAGTAAAAGGAATTTGATATGAAGGTGTTAAACATTCGAATATCATTATTCACACAGCCTCATTTCAAAGGCATTAGTCTGATTTTGAAATTTGCACCAACCTAATAACCAGAATATCAATTAGGCCACTGAAATTCCCTATTGATGCATTCGACACTTTAACCTGGAAATTATACCGTGCAGGATGTATCTTTTTTTTATTCGTTCATGGGCTGTGGGCGTTGCTGGCAAGGCCAGCATTTATTACCCATCCCTAGTTGCCCTTGAGAACTATGTTGCTTAACTGTGTCCCTCTCTCTCTTTCTTACAGTTTTTTAGACAAAATCTGAATGAGGGAAACGATGGGTCTGATTCTGACCAGCCATGAAACTGACATAGAAACACAAGCACCATGGGGAGGAGGGAGATTTCCTCTGGTCCCTACATCTGCTATTTCTCGAGAAATGAGAAAAGCGTTCTAAAAATATGCAGTTATGAGCTCATTAGAAACAACAATCAGGGAATTCTGTCCCTCTATGTCTGCAGTATTCCTGATCCACGGCCACAGGGGAAATCTATCCCCCATAGAATTCAATAAGCCAAGAGCAGCTGAAACTAAAGGCACTTACCCTACTGCAGTATTTCAACTCATTTAAACACACATTATGATCAGGGAGAATATGTTAAAAGAACAATTTATAATTTAGATGTTTAATACAGTTTAAACAACAACAACTTGTATTTATATAGCGCCTTTAACATAGTAAAACGTCCCAAGGTGTTTCACAGGAGTATTATAAGTAAAAAAATTGACACCGAGTCACATAAGAAATTAGGGCAGGTGACCAAAAGCTTGGTCAAAGAGGTAGGTTTTAAGGAGCATCTTAAAGGAGGAAAGAGAGGTAAAGAGGCAGAGAATTTAAGGAGGGAGTTCCAGAGCTTAGGGCCCAGGCAACAGAAGGCACGGCCACCAATGGTTCAGCGATTATAATCAGGGATGCTCAAGAGGGCAGAATTTGAGGAGCGCAGATATCTCAGGGGGGTTGTGGTGCTGGAGGAGATTACAGAGATAGGGAGGGGTGAGACCATGGAGGGATTTGAAAACAAGGATGAGAATTTTGAAATCAAGGCATTGCTTAACTAGGAGCAAATGTAGGTCAGCGAGCACAGGGGTGATGGGCGAACGGGACTTGGTGCAAGTTAGGTCATGGGCAGCCGAGTTTTGGATGACCTTAAGTTTACGTAGTTTAGATTGTGGGAGGCCAGCCAGGAGTGCCTTGGAATAGTCAAGTCTAGAGGAAACAAAGGCATGGATTAGGGTTTCAGCAGTGGATGAGCTGAGGCAGGGGCGGAGACGGGCGATGTTACGGAGGTGGAAATAGGCGGTCTTAGTTATGCCACGGATATGTGGTCGGAAGCTCATTTCAGGGTCAAATATGACACCAAGGCTGCGAGCAGTGTGGTTCAGCCTCAGACAGATGCTAGGGAGAGGGTTGGAGTTGATGGCTAGGGAACAGAGTTTGTGGCAGGGCCCGGAGACAATGGCTTCAACCAGTCAACAAAAGGGGGAGATGCAGTTTAGAAATCTTTCCAAAAATGTTATCTTAAAAATATTACAGCTGAATTATTTTGAGTGGTTATTATTGCACATTGCATGATTAGAAAATGTTTTATATTCTTGCAAAATATACTTTTTCATACTTTCTATTCTGCTGTGGTTATAGGGGGAGTCACTATATTTAAATACATTGTGAATGTGTTGGTCGATATTTTTAGTGAAATTGTAAGGACAAATATGTTCACCATTGGCCAGAAATATCGACCAGAGGAAGTTTTCAGGAGTGCAATTGTGATATCATTACACATAGCGATCAAATCAATTCTTCCTTCCATTACTCAATCTCCGATACCATTGCTGATGGGGAGTCCAGACCACTGCAGTCTTCAGATGGAGTGGAGTTAGAGGATGGGGAATAATTGGAACTGGGCATGTAGGCGTAATTCAGGTCCCATTTTAACGTCATACATTCTGTCCTCATTTTTATACATTTTCACTATAAATTACTATACTCATATTTATCATGGAAACTGCCTATTCAACCTTGTCACACTGTAATTACATCAACCTGCAATGGTGGTGCTGCACTGCCTCCACTGGTGAAAGGGTGTAATTACAGCGTGACGACTTTACATAGATAATTCCCATTATAAATGTGGACATGGAAATTTTAAATGGAAAAAATATTGACAGGAAGCGCAGATAGCTGTAAGATTTTTAATATCTTTTCGATTTGTAATACAAAATATTTTAAATGCATGATATTTATCTTAAAACTACATTAAAAGAAGCATGTAAAATGATACATTTTGAAGCGCAGTAGTGTATTGCAAAATATTTTGGTTAAATAAAAGCTATTGTATTTTCCAGTTTTGTAACTTTTTTTAAATGCCATTTTTGACGCAAAAGGGGGAAATGCCACCAAGATTATTATAAATTAAAATATATTGCAATATATATATATATATATTTAAAGTTAGTTAAAATATATTGCAAATATCTTTGTCCTAAGATAAAAAATATTTTAAGGGCAAAGCTATGTTATTGGGAGTGTTGGCAAAGAATTAGTTACAGTATTTGTATATGTGTCCTCTGCACCAGCCTGGCGTTCCTTCCAAGTGGGAGATGACTGTTCCTTATCCTTTACGTGGCTTTGTAGGACGTGGTGGGTTTTAGGATCAGATGTCCCAGTGTGACCCGGCTTGGTGTTGGTCCAGATCTCTGCTGCATTGCTAGGGCCAGAGGATGACAGCCCTGGCGTGTGAGTAACGGTCCTTGCTGGCTTTTCGGTGGGCAATTGATCCATTCTGTCGCCGTCTAACCCAATGGAAATATCACTTTCTTCTCTCTTAGGGGTTGTGTCCAAAATCCTGAGCCTAGCAAGTATATTTTGTATCCCTGTCGGGTTGTCAGTGCTGGCTGTGTAAGAGTGCTGATAGTCCAACTGGCTATTCTTCACCCTAGTGGGGGCAGCGTTAAACGGGCCTGGGTCTGTTGTGGGTTTAGATGTACCCAGAATTTTCTCAATCCCTTTGGATCTGCTGGAAGAGTGTGCGTTCCACCTCTCATCCTCATCCATATTCATTCTAGTTAGCTCATCCTTTAAGTCATGAATTGCATCTGTTGATATGACCATAGCATGGGTGGTCGCCACATCACTCGCGTGGGATTTGCCAGAAAAGCCACGTCCTGATCTCATCGTTGCTATTCTGTCCATTTTGATGTTCTCCAATCTGCTGCCAGTAGCACTTTTTACACGCTCTCCATTCATCCCTGGCAAACCCGGTGCATTTCCCAAGTCCCCTGTCTTGGACGGGCTGATGACCCACCGTTTGGCTCCCACGGTTGCTGTATTGTCCTTGTCGGCTTGATTCGGGTCGTGAGCAGCACCGGTTGTTGCCTTCTTGTGGCCGGCTGCCTGGGGCATTTGCAGCGCCGGAGCTCGGCTGCCGCCGCCGCTGTCCAGGGTGCTGAAGCTGGCCAAGGTGCTGTCGCTGTCCAGGGTGCTGAAGCCCACTCCCTCGGCAGGCGTGAGCTCCCTCACACTCTTGCGGGTGGTCGCCCTGAGCTCGCCGCTGTCCATGGTGCTGGAGCTGGCCAAGGCTCTGGAGCTGGCCAAGGCTCTCGAGCTGGCCAAGGCTGAGCTGACCATGGTGCTGGAGCTAGTCATGGTTCTGGAGCTGGCCATGGTGCTGGAGCTAGTCATGGTTCTGGAGCTGGCCATGGTGCTGGAGCTGGCCAAGGTTCTGGAGCTGGCCAAGGCTCTGGAGCTGGGCATGGTGCTGGAGCTGGCCAAGGCTCTGGAGCTGTCCATGGAGCTGGAGCTGGCCATGGTGCTGGAGCTGGAGCTGGCTAAGGCTCTGGAGCTGGCCATGGCACTGGAGCTGGCCATGGCACTGGAGCTGGCCATGGTGCTGGAGCTGGCCATGGCACTGGAGCTGGCCATGGCACTGGAGCTGGCCATGGCACTGGAGCTGGCCATGGCACTGGAGCTGGCCATGGCACTGGAGCTGGAGCTGGCTAAGGCTCTGGAGCTGGCCATGGTGCTGGAGCTGGCCAAGGTGCTGGAGCTGGCCATGGTGCTGGAGCTGGCCATGGCTCTGGAGCTGGCCATGGCACTGGAGCTGGCCATGGCACTGGAGCTGGAGCTGGCTAAGGCTCTGGAGCTGGCCATGGTGCTGGAGCTGGCCAAGGTGCTGGAGCTGGCCATGGTGCTGGAGCTGGCCATGGCTCTGGAGCTGGAGCTGGCTAAGGCTCTGGAGCTGTCCATGGTGCTGGAGCTGGAGCTGGCTAAGGCTCTGGAGCTGGCCATGGTGCTGGAGCTGGCCAAGGTGTTGCGACTGTCGGCAGGCGTGCGCTCCCTCACACTCTTGCGGGTGGTCGCCCTGAGCTCGCCGCTGTCCGTGGTACTGAAAATGGGCACGGCTCTGGAGCTGTCCAACGTCCTGAATTCTCCTCTCTCGGTGGTCGCACTCTTGCTGGTGCCAACTCTGAGATCGCCACCCCTGCTCTCTCTGTTGCCGAAGCCAGTGGCGGCACCGTCCATGGCCCCGGAGCTCTCCCTCCCGCTCTCCCCGTTTATAAAATCGCCATCCCCACCGTCTGTGCTTCTTAAATGGCTCCTCTCGTATCGTGGCTTGTTGAAACCTTTCAGACTGCTTCTCCCAGCGTTGGAAGCGCTTCTCCGCCGGTGCCCGGAGCTGGAGTTGCCCGATTCTGTGTTAACCACCGTTAAGTTGCTATTGGAAGGTCCTGGTTTCGTTCGAACCGGCTCCCAAATCAAAGTGTAATAAATCACCAGTATCACAGCAGTCAACGAGACACAGAGCAAGTAAGCAAAAACCGTTGCAAGTCTCACCCACGTCTTCTGGGTCTTGGCTGTGATTTTTGTTTTCTTTTCTCCCTTGAAGCTGGGACCCCTGATCTTCTTTCCAATCCCATCGGATGCCCTGTTTTTCATCTCGGCCTTCAAGCTTTCCGAAGCAAAACAAAGCAACGCCACTTAATTTCTCGGAGAGAAAAAATGCAGGGCTAATTCTTCATTGCTCGCAAGTCCTCAAACCTCTATTATTAGCCCGTTTTATCTTTTCAGCCTCTCCGGCGAGACTGATATAGAAACATGCTTTTGTTTACAGCGCCAGCCAGAGAGCTTGTCCCGCCCCCTAGATCCACCAGTTGGCTACTGTCAACATGAGAACTCTTTCATTAGCTAGGCAGCAGGTAATTTAAGATGTTCCAGCCCACCTCCGGCTGGTTAAACAGAAATGCAGTGACTGGTCTTAAAGGGCGATTGCCTTCCCAAATATATATATATTTTTACAAATGGCAGACTTTGTTTGTGTTTATGCAAAGCTATGTTTTGATGCCACTGGTGATTAATATATAGAATCATAGAATGATACAGCACAGAAGGAGTCCATTCGGCCCATCATGCCTGTGCCAGCTCTTTGAAAGAGCTCTCTAATTTGTCCCCACTCCCCCCTGCTCTTTCCCCACAGCCCTGCAAATTTTCTCCTTTTCAAGTATGTATCCAATTCCCTTTTGAAAGTTACTATTAAATCTGCTTTTGATCTCCATCTGATGAGGAGGATTTTCTTCTCTCAGAGGGTCGTGAACCTTTGGAGTTCTCGGAGAGCTTGGAGGCTGGGTCATTGAATATATTTAAGGTGGAGATAGACCGATTTTTGAACGGTAAGGGAGTCAAGGGTTATGGGGAGCGGGCAGGGAAGTGGAGTTGAGGCCAAGATCAGATCAGCCATGATCTTATTGAATGGCGGAGCAGGCTCGAGGGGCCAAATGACCTACTCCTGCTCCAACCTCTTATATTCTTATGTTTCATCGCACTTTCAGGCAGTGCATGCCAGATCATAACTTGCTGAGTAAATTTTTTTTCCCTCATGTCGCCTCTGGTTCTTTTGCCAATTACCTTAAGATTTATGTCCTCTGATTATTGACCCTTCTGCCACTGGAAAGTTTCTTATTTACTCCATCAAAACCCTTCCAAGATTTTGAGCATCTCTATCAAATCTCCCCTTAACCTTCTCTGCTCTAAGGAGAACAAACCCAGCTTCTCTAGTCTCTCCATATAACTGAAGTCTTTCATCCCTGGTACCATTCCAGTGAATCTCCTCTGCACCCTCTCTAAGGCCTTGACATCCTTCCTAAAGTGTGGTGCCCAAAACTGGACACAAGACTCCAGCTCGGGCCTAACCTGTGTTTTATCAAGGTTTAGCATAACTTCCTTGCTTTTGTATTCTGTGCCTCTATTTATAAAGCCAAGGATCCGTATGCCTTTTTAACAGCCTTCTCAACTTGTCCTGCCACCTTCAAAGACTTGTCTATGTAGCCCCACCCAGGTCTTTCTGTTCCTGCACCCCCTTTAAAATTGTACCATTTAGTTTATATTGCCTCTCCTCATTCTTTCTGCCAAAATGAATCACTTCACATATCTCTGCATTCAATTTCATCTGCCATCTGTCCGCCCATTTCACCAGTCTGTCTATGTCCTCCTGACATTTGCTACTAACCTACATTTACTTTATTTCTGAGTTTTGTGTCATCTGCAAACTTTGAAATTAGGCCCTGTATACCCAAGTCCAGGTCACTAATATATATATATCAGTATACTTCATTTATTTGCTGTAAACAACTTTATTTTCTAGCTTAAAATTCATGAATTCTTGAAGATCTAGCCCTCAAATTCACAAAAAAACACTGCTATCTTAGAATCATGCCTAAGGTGATTAATTAGAAGGGTTCCTTTTTAATTATTATTTCTACTCATGCAAAGCGTGTTTCTCTATAGCAGATTCCTAATTTCCATCTTTCACCGAGTCTTGCTAACACTATGGGAGCTGGTTGGCTGATTAACTATGATTTTGCAGCAACTCAGTTCTATAATTTAAGATGAAAGCACAAAATAGTCTTGTGCAAAGTGTGGAGTGAGGATATTACCCAGTCTTGCTGCTGGAGACATCTTTAGGTAACTTCCATTTAGCCTTTATTGTCTCTACCTCATTCACTAGAGAAATGAAGATTTCTTTTGACACAAAACTATAATTTGCTTCACTTAAAAGATGGAAAAATGCTTTTCTTGGAGCGTCACAACAAAGACACCATTTTCCACTTCCAGTGAATTCATTTAGAAACATAGAAGATAGGAGCAGGAGTAGGCCATTCGGCCCCTCGAGCCTGCTCCGCCATTCGATGAGATCATGGCTGATCATCCAAACTCAGTACCCTGTACCTGCCTTCTCCCCATATCTCTTGATGCCTTTAGCCTTAAGAAATATATCTAACTCATTCTTGAATATATTTAATGACTTGGCCTCAACTACCTTCTGTGGTAGAGAATTCCACAGGTTCACCACCCTCTGGGTGAAGAAATTCTTCCTCATTTCTGTCCTAAATGGCTTACCCGTTATCCTTAGATTATGACCCCTGCTTCTGGAGTCTCCGACCATCGGGAACATTCTTCCTGCATCTAGTTTGTCCAGACCTGTCAGAATTTTATTTTCGATGAGATCCCCTCTCATTCTTAAATACTCCAGCGAGTATAAGCCCAATCAACCCAATCTCTCCTCATATGTCATTCCTGCCATCCCAGGTATCAGCCTTGTGAATCTTCGCTGAACTCCTTCCATGACAAGAACATCCTTCCTCAGATAAGGTGACCAAAACTGCACACAGTACTCAAGGTGTGGTCTCACCAAGGCCCTGTACAACTACAGCAGGACATCCTGTTCCTATACTCAAACCCTTTCGCTATGAAGGCCAACATACCATTTGCCTTCTTCACCGCCTGTTGCACCTGCATGCTTACTTTCAGCGACTGGTGCACAAGGACACCCAGGTCTCGTTGCACTTCCCCTTCTCCCAATCTATTGCCATTCAGATAATAGTCTGCCTTTCTGTTTTTGACACCAAAGTGGATAACCTCGCATTTATCCACATTATATTGCATCTGCCACACTTCTGCCCACTCACCCAACCTGTCCAAATCATCCTGGAGGGATAAGACAGCCACAACAGGTCAACAATTCAGAGCCAGGTCAATGATAATGTTTAAACATAAAGGAAATAATTCAGCATCGAACTAATTAATTAATTCTCACCTAATCAGAATGTTTTTATATTCAACCTGGCTTGGGCTGATAAGTGGCAAGTCACATTCGTGCCACACAAGTGCCAGGCAATGACCATAGTGAGCCTCCCCACCTCCCCATGACATTACCTTGATGGAGTCTCCCACCCTCAATGTTCTGCACGTCACCATTGACCAAACTCAACTAAATGTTGTGGTTACTAGAGCAGGTCAGAGGATGGGTGTTCTGCAACGACTGACTCACCCCAAAGCCTCTCCACCACTTACACGGCACTTGTCAGGAGTCTGATGGAATACTCTGTACTTGCCTGGATGGCTGCGTCTGTGCCAACCTTCAAGAAGCTGGACACCATCCAGCGGACAAAGCAGTCTGCTTGATCAGCAACTCATCCACTAGCGTAAACATCCACCCCCTCTGCTACTGCCATACTGTGGCAACACCACGTACAGGATGCACTACAGCATTGGCTTAAACATCCATTTCTTCCTCCACCAGCATACCATGGCTGCAGTGTGTACTATCTGCAGGATCCACTGCATGGCAGGGTGTTAGACAGACAAGTTTGCTGAATCTGGAAACTAAATCGCAATCTTGATCTTCCTTTTCTATTGTCTAGAGTTTTATCTAGAACATAAAAGCAAAGCTGTATCATTGAGTTAGAGGGGGAGCTAAAATGACACTGAAAGATGACAGAAGCTGTTGCGTTATCACTGCAGAGGTGCAGGATGAATATGGTGGAAGAACAGATTCCTTTTGCAGTTCTCGAGCGAATTGTAAGGAGTCTTTAACGTGGTTTAAGTGGAGACCTGTACCCTACAAGAACTCGTCTCCCATTTGTGCTACTCATTCCTATCGAGGCTGTTGAAAGGGTTTTACTACCACTGAAGGACCTGGATGTTGCCCCAAGTGCAGAGTTCACCTTTATATCGATAACCAACTACTGGTGACAGGGACAATATGTTGCCTACTGTACATAACAACTTGGCATTTATATAGCGCCTTTAATGTGGTAAAATTTCCCGAGGCACTTCACCAGAACGTTATCAAACAAAATTTGACACCAAGCCCGATAAGGAGATATTAGGACAGGTGAGCAAGAACTTGGTCAAAGAGATAGATTTTAAGGAGCGTCTTAAAGGAGGAGAGGCGGAGAGGGAGGGAATTCCAGAGTTTAAAATAATGAAAGATGGGATAGATAGAAGCAGGCTTACCAATATAAGAGAAGAAGTGAGACTGTAAATATACATTCTAACAAGATCATAGTTATTTAATCAAATCAATGCTCACTTACAAATGAATTTTGGTTTTTGTACCTTTTTCAGTGTTTACTGTTATAATAGGTTTCATTTTATGCCCGGAGCTGGTAGGAACGCATTTGTGAAATGTTCATGAATCAGAAATTGCTAGCACTAGGCTGGCCCCTGGGAATCTTGTACTATCCGACTGACTGTCCATTTAGTGGCACAAGTCATGAGATGCCACGGCACGCTGGTGTGACAGAACCATGAATACAGAAGTGCCCGTTTCACTTGTCCGCGTTGTCATTGACGAATCGGCTCCTTTCCAAATGGAAGAAATGTAGAGTTTCAGTAACAGGACACTTCAAAACAAATCGGGTAATCTGATGCCGAACCGGCCCTGGGTGGGGGTCTAAGAGAACGACAGGACAGAGATGTTGAGCAGCCAGTTACACAGAATGGGTATTTTTAATCTTGATGTCAGAGTGGCACTCGCTCGAGTGCACACATTTCACTTCACGCATGGTCTGCTTTCATGTCATCCCCCGTCTGACGCTACCAGAGGCCAACCACATTTCACAAGGAGAAATCAGGAGCAAGACGCAGCCAGCCTGTGATGGGTTACACATGGGGACACTTGCACAATGTTAATCTGTCCTGCATACTTTGCAAAACTAGAGAAAAAAAAGATTGAGATATAAATTATACAATTGGATGCATTTGTTATGGAGCCAAGGCAGGTGGATGGAGTTAAGATACAGGATCAGCCATGATCTCACTGAATGGCAGAACAGGCTCGAGGGGCTGAATGGCCTCCTCCTGTTCCTCTAAAAATTGTGGGGAGGGGGGACAAAAATAGAAAGAAAGAAAGAACCTTGCACTGCAACAGATCCGGCATCAGACAACGCAAATAAGCGACAGCAGAGATTTCTGTGCACTGAGTCTGCCTGAGACATGGCCCACTGCAGTACAACTGATTGAAGCAAAGTAGAAAAGAGTGAGATAATGGTCAACATTGGAGGGGAAACATTGCAACATACAACGGTCTTGGTGCAAACATCTCCACAACTTCCACCACCTAGAAGGACAAGGGCAGCAAGCGGCTGGGAACACCACCACCTCCAAGTCACACACACACCATCCTGACTTGGACATATGATCGCCGTTCCTTCATCGTCACCGAGTCAAAATCCTGAAACTTCCTCCCCTAACAGCACTGTGGGAGCACCTTCACCGAACGGACTGCAGCGGTGGCTCACCACCACCTTCTCAAGGGCAACTAGGGGTGGGCAATAAATGCAAATATTTGTAACAAAATATTTACGTGGAATATCATAATTAGATGCTCTAAAGGAATATCATCTTCAAAAATGCGTTCAGCAAATCTTTTCCTCTGCCGAGCATTCATCAGAAGAATGCAATTTGGTCCAGAACGTGTTTATTATATAACTGCAATATAACTGCAATGCTTAGTGTTACAGAAAATGTACAACTCTCACAGTTCCTCTCTCCCCACAGCAAAAGGCACGCCTCTTTAAATCTAATTTGTTACATTTGTGTGGTGGGGGAGAGGCCGCAGTTTAATTTGCAAGCAATTGAAAAAAATATATAGTTCTCAAAATCCTTTGGTGTAAATATAATAGCCATTCCTGATGACGTTTAAAGAATTTCCAATTTGACCCTTCAACCCGAGGCCCACTAATTTCTCGCACCCTACGACGCTGCCAATCAGATTCCCACAGCCTCTGCTCGGACTAGTTCTGAACTCATTTGAACGGTGCATTTCGAGACGTCGTCAATCGTCTTTCCACTCGCGATTCTCCTCCTGGGCTGAATGTCTTGGTTCCAGGAGCCTCGGTCAACCTGCAAGTAACACGGACACACCGGGGTCAGTGGGAAATGCAACAAACCGAAAACCGTTTCCGCTTTCACAACAACCCATTAATTGTCGCAGAAAATTCAACCTCCACTCAAACCAGGATTTCCCCCATCTCCTGTTCCACCACCCCCAGATACCCACAGGCAGAATTTTTATGCATTTCAGGAAAGCCATTTGGCTTATTCCAATCTATTCATTCTGAAAGAACCTACACATCTCCATCACGGTGTGGGTTTCTTGAAGGATTCCAGGGTTTCTGCTGGTTATGACCCAGAAGTCCATCACACTGTATGAAACCACAACAGTCCTAAATTTGCCCTTTGTTAGTTTGAATCTATGCCCCTTTATCATACTGTCAGTTTAATTTGAAGTAATGTTCCGCATTAATGTTTAACTTATGGTGCTCCACATTTCAATACCGTTCACTCTCTTGTACACCTTTATAAAGCACACACACACACTCTAACTCCCCCGAGTTCTTTTTCTTTTCAAATTAATAGTCGGAATAAGTGAAAGGGTGCAAGATTCTTTTTCGGCCTTTTGAAGAAAGCTGCAGAGAGTAGTCTGGCTACAGCCAGCTTGCAATAACCTGCATTAAATAAGGATTTGCATCGCACGGAACTGGATAAACCAAAATGTCACCAGCAAAGATATTTGAAATGCAGTCACCGTCTGGAATGAAGAAAAAAAAAAAGTCTGCGCTCCCCAATCCTGCGGTAATCCACTTTTCCAATCTACTGCTTGTAGATCTTTCTAACTCACTCCAAATGGTTTTAAATTGCTCATGTGGAGCATTCCCAATATCTCCAATAACCAAGTTCCAGAATGGCGAGGTGGAAATCAGACCCAGGGAGCTCTTCTGGGGAGCGGGCAGGGAAGTGGCTTTGATCCCATGATCTTATTGAATGGCGGAGCAGGCTCGAGGGGCCAAGTGGCCTATTCCTGCTCCTATTTTTTAATGTTCTTCCCTTTTAAATGGGTGCCCTCATTAACAAGGGGCCCGTATAATTGATATGGACTGCCCCCACTTAATGTAGAGGGGTCATGTTGTTCTCTGCATCTGAATGTACTGGCTCACCATTTATATCGACCTCTGCCGTGGCCCAGCATGGCACCGCCGGCACAACACATCAGAGCTTCAGATGCAACAAAACCGCAAAAGCAACCAGACGGCAAGCGTCTCTTACAGGTCAGAGGTCAGCTCGCAGTGCCTAGGGCAAACCCAGGAGCATTACTGGGCCGCACCAGCCGCTCCCTCCACCCTCATACAGCAACGCAACAGAACGAGGGAAGACAACCCGCCTCTCCATCAAGTTTCAACCCAGGTTACAAGCCTACGAACATGATGGACAGGAAAAGAGCGGCTGGTCCATCAAGCCTGCCCCACACCACGATGGAGCCAACAATGGAAGACTCGTGATCTGAATTTCGCTTTTGAAATGTGTTAAACACAGTTATGAGCAGCAGCTACAGTAGTTGACCCATTAAGTAGCCGAGACTTGCACGCCAGTGTCAAATCAATACGCCAGTGTCCCCAAGGTGGGTAGTGCAAACAATAACACACACACACAAAATGGCCAGGGATTTTGTTAGGCAAGGGTATTAAGGGTTACGGAACCAAGGTGAGTAGATGGAGTTAAGATACAGATTAGCCATAATCTAATAGAATGACGGAACAGGCTCGAGGGGCTGAATGGCCTGTGCTTATGCTCCTGATACTGGTCACTATCCAGCAAACCCCTGCTAGAGGTTTTGCACGTGTGTGGCCACCAGGCTCAACCGTGATGCCACACCAGGGTTGAATAGCCTGCGGACACTCGCCACCAAGCTTCAAACTTGGAAAAATGGCCACTGATGCAAGCCAGCAAAGGGCCCCCCGTGGAACACAACTCCACACAAGTCAACTGGAGCACAGAAAATCGACAGGGTGCGGGGACGAAACCCCCCCCCCAACACTTGACTTGACCGAGAACCTCCTCGAGCAGCTGGAGGGGTTTTGGAACAAGCAGATTTTTAAATATTCTTGTCCATTTGTTCAGAAAATGCAAAAACCCACTTGTCCGTGAAATAAATATCTGAAAAAAAGAGTCCAAACAGCAATGTAGTCATCGTACAAATAGACAAGCTCATTGAAACATGATGCACTATTTAGAGACCCCCCCACACTGGCCTGGATGTCACGGTTATTTGCGGAGCGCATTCGCTTGCGTTAAAATAGCAGAGAGAGAAATATCACACGGGCTTGTTATGCATTTGCACAATATCCAGGTTATAGAAAGCCTTTAATAGAAAAGATATCTTCAATAAAACAGCAACCCTGTGTTATGGGCTCAGTGCCTTATTTCAGCGCTATGGCCCATCGTGGTCGCCAATTGTGTGTTTTTTTTTATATAAAGTTACTGCACAGATCCGTCTAACATACAAACATTAGCATTTATAAATCCAGCAGTTGGAATGTTTGAAAAAGTTCCCTTAACAGTCACAAGTATTTAAAAAGTTCATGAACCGGTTGACAATTTAATTCGACAATGCCAACCAAAAGAAATTACCCATAGCAACCAGCGCAACTCTGCTTCCCCTCCCTCCCAATATTTGTAACAGTATGAGTTATATTCTGATTAAAAGCTCATCAAAAATATCTCAAAAGTCTTAAGTAACCTGTGGCTGTTCAGTTAATGCGAACGCTGGTGAGACGACGACAAACTCCTGTGTGTACAAACATTCACATAAATATTAACCCCCAACTGTAAGGCGATATCTAGCAGCAAATCATTTGGAGTAATTAGAAGCAGTGCTTTCCATAACTGCAACTAGACTGAAAGGGCAGTGGAAGCGGATTCAATAACAACTTTCAAAGGTGGATCTATACTTAAAAAGGAAACATTTGGAGGGCTACGGGGAAGAAGAGTGGGACTAATAGGACAGCTCTTTCAAAGGGCAATGATGGGCTGAATGGCCTCCATCTGTGCTGTATTATTCTATGAAAGAACTAAACTGGTTATTTTAAAATTACTCTCTCCCGAGGACACCAATTCCTGCCGGGACAGTTCTCCAGGCCCTGTAATTACACTGAATGATCATTCTTTATGCGAGTATCTTAGATAGGGAGAACTGCCAGGCTATTCAACTCTAGTGGGGTATTTATAGTCGAACCCCGATCAGGTCCCCATCCACATACACCCACATTCCTATTGGCAATCACTGGATTGGAATCAGGAGCAGGAACCCTGCACACGCATCGACCAGCTCTCCGGCATTTGGCAGGGGATTCGTCTGCGAGATCGCAACCTCCTGCCCTCCGGTCGAAGCGTTGCAGTCTCCCACGAGCATGCACTGCGCGGATAAATCTCAAGCACTGCTTCACCCGGCATCAGCCGTGGCTCAGTGGGTAGCACTCTCGCCTCGGAGTCAGACGGTCGTGGAATGAGGTCCCACTCCAGAGACTTGAGCACCAAAATCTAGGCCGACACTCCCAGTGCAGTGCTGAGGGAGCGCTGCACTGTCGGAGGTGCCGTCTTTCGGATGAGATGTTAAACCGAGGCCCCGTCTGTTCTCTCAGGTGGACGCCAAAGATCCCCAGGCACTATTTCGAAGAAGAACAGGGGAGTTCTCCCCGGTTTATCCTTGAACCAACATCACTGAAACAAAGATTATCTGGTCACTTAATCTGGATTTTGTGGTGCATAATTGCTGTCGCGTTTCCCACATTACAACACTTCAAAAAGTACTTTGGGACGTTCCAAGGTTGTGAAAGGCGCTATAGAAATGCAAGTTCTTTCTTTCTTGGTCTCTCGCATTGGAGAGAGAAAGAGAACACGATGGAGAGGGGGGTATCCCAGCATTCACAGCAGACACGAAAGCCCTCGATTAAAACTACTGGGCACCTGGGCAAATCGCACAGCCAGGCAAGGCTATTAAAGCGGGGTGGGAGTAGAGAAAATACCCCTTGGACGGCCACGGTTGCCGAGACGATGGATTCAAGTTGCCGGGTCAGGTGAACGCCACAGTCAACGGAAAATTCCAAAGGAGAGAAACACTTTGAATCTTTGCACCGTCAACACTTCCGTGTTCATATATAGGGGTTGTATAAATAGAATACAATAACGCGTTTAAAGTCAAATGCAGCTCTTTAAGTTTGTGTAAAGGGAACTACCCCGGACACATCTCAAATGAAAAAAAAACACACTGCAACTTCGAGGAAAACAAAAACGACTCAATGCCAAGTGGCAGCAAGCTCGCAAAACCGACAGGGGGAGAAAAAAAAACCTCCACAGTCGTGACCGTAAACCAATGTTGCCCCTGATTTTTTTTGGGTGCGCGGTCCCTTTAAACGGGCTGCGCGGCTCATTCAAAACGTCACACTGCGCGAAATCTCCCATTGGAAAACCCGGACCCGAGCTGCGCGGGACCTCCAGACAGTTCCGCGGGCATGCCGACTGTAACCCAATATTGCAAGCATGACCCGTCTGCCCCGAATGAAAAAAGGGGGTCAATTCATTTACAAGTTTCTGTTATTCTCTGTGGGCCCCATTGCTTCATTTGTTACCAGTATTGGTTTTAAGCGCAACTTCAGACAGGGCAGCTCCACACACACACACACACACACACCCACTGCTCCGGCTTTACAGCTTCATAGTCTCCTTATTGTCAAGATCAAATCTGGATACGAGACAGGATGGGAACAGGGCAAAGGGGACTTAGGAAAAAAAAGGCTTGCGTTTCTACAGCGCCGTTCATGACCACCAGATGTCCCAAAACACTTTACAGACAATGAAGTACTTTTTGAAGTGTGGTCACTGTTGTAATGTAGGAAACGCAGACCACAATTTGCGCACAGCAAGCTCCCACAAACAGCAACGTGATAATGACCAGATAATCTGCTTTGGTGGTGTTGATTGAGAGATAAATATTGGCCCCAGGACACCGGGGAGAACTCCCCCTGCTCTTCTTCGAATTGCGCCATGGGATCTTTTACATCCACCTGAGAGAGTAGACGGGGCCTCGATTTAACGTCTCATCTGAAAGACGGCACCTCTGACAGTGCAGCACTCCCTCAGCACTGCACTGGGAGAGTCAGCCTAGATTTTTGTGCTCCAGTCTCTGGAGTGGGACTTGAACCCACAACCTTCTGACTCAGACGAGAGAGAGAGAGAGAGAGAGAGTGCTGCCCACTGAGCCACGGCTGGCACTGGTTATGGTTCAAATTCCATGTTTACTTTGCTGAGAAGCACCTCAATAATTAACTAATGTCTGCACATCATAAGTCACAGAAGTAGTAAAAATGTGAATGGCATTTTCTGCTTTTAACAAAACAATTAAAAAAAAAAAATCAGACATTTGGGGTCCAGTTTACGTTTTAGAAACTTCCAGACAGCCCACTGGAAGTCCAGACTGTCCAATCCAAACCCAAACACATGACGACTGAATCCAACACAGATAGAAATCACGTCCATTTCCTCAGCAGAGTGTTTCCATTGTTCAGACAGGAGAATAAAAACGGAAGTGCAGGATGCAGAGGTGCAAGAAAGGGAGAAATCTCACAAGCACATGCAGCCCATGCTTTCTCGAGGGAGAGAGAGAGAGAGAGAGAGCGGAAAGAGAACGGAAGTTAGACAAGAAGGGCGGAGAGCAGGAGTTCAGAGTAACAGTCGTGGGTTCAGTCCCAAATTGAGTCCCAGGCCTCGGCCTAGTGCTTCAGTGGCCAAGCTGTTAATGTTAGTATCCAGCAGCTGATTACCGTTTGCCCTTTGGTCAGGGCTGTAGGAGGTTAGAGATGTTAGGCGCAGTTGCCTAGTTCGGTTAAGCAAGGACTTTTGGAGGTTAGACAGCATGCTCAAGGGGCAGCTTAGCCCAGAGTGAGAGGAGCCTTACGGAAACAAACAGTCTCGTAGCTAGTGATTCGAACTGCACCTGAGATGGGTTCACTTTCTTCCACACAATCTGTGCTCTGTGCTGTCCTTGTGGTGGGTTCAAAGGTTTCACCTTTAGAGAGAGAAAAATACATTAAAAAAAGGGCAAAATCATTTGCAATGTCCATTTTGCAAGCAACATTACTGTTTAAGAATTAAAAGATGACAAAGAATAAGGTGCGATAGCAAAATACTGGAAATCCAAAATAACAACAGAAAACGCTGGAAAAACTCAGCAGGCCAGGCAGCATCCGTGGAGAGAGAAACAGAGTTAACGTTTCAGGTCGAAGACCTTTTCGGGGAGACCAAACGCAGATTGGGTGACCGCTTTGCGGAACACCTCCGCTCAGTCCGTAAGGGGGACCCCGAGCTCCCGATGGCCTGTCACTTTAATTCACCGCACCACTCCCACTCAGACCTCACCGCCCTCGGCCTCTTACATTGTTCCATGGAAGCTCAGTGTAAGCTCGAGGAACAGCACCTCATCTTTCGATTAGGCACTTTACAGCCCTCTGGACTCAACATCGAGTTCAACAATTTCAGATCATAACCCTGGCCCCCATCACATATATATATATTTTTATTTTATTTATCCACCCTTTTGTTTGGCCCCTTTTTTTCTTCTCTCCCACATGGCAGCTGTCCTTCATTCTGCCAGCGCATTTCACACTTCATCTAGAGCCATCCTTTGTTCCTTATCCTGTCACATTTCCACCTCCTCTTGCCTTGAATATCTCTTAATGTCTCTTAATCTCTCCTGCCTTCTATCCTATCACTGACCTTCCCTTTTGTTCTTTCATCCCCTCCCCCTTTTCCCAGCCCCTAAACTGGCTTTAAAATCTGTTCCATTTCCTGCTTTTTTCCAGTTCTGACGGAAGGTCTTCGACCTGAAACGTTAACTCTGTTTCTCTCGCCACGGATGCTGCCTGGCCTGCTGAGTATCTCCAGCGTTTTCTGTTGTTATTATAGAGAATAAGGTGTCCTGTTCTGGGTGCTTTACTTTAGGAAGGATGTCAAGACCACGGAGAGGGAGCAGAAGAGATTCACTAATTTGATGCCAGGGAGGAGAGGCTTTGCTTATGAATGGGGCTCTTTTCATTAGAACAAAGAAAGTCAAAGTGGAGATCTGCAAAAGTGAGAGGTTTTGATGAAGCAAAAATCAGGGTAAAACTAGAGGGGCATCAATTTAAGGTCAGCACTAAAAAGGAGAAGTTAGGAGAATATTTTCTTTTAAATATAAAGCAGAGTTTTGCGAGGACAACAGTGGTGGAAGCAGAAGGCATAAAAAAAAGCCGTTAAAAGGGAAATGGAGGCGTAAATGTTTAAAAAGGTGTCTGGGAAAAGGGCGCAGTACTGGGATTGTTCTGTCAGAGAACCAGGACAGGCTCGAGGGGCTGAATGGCCTCCTTCCGTGCTGTAGACGCTCCTTACACACAGGACAATGGAAAGAGAAAAGACTTCACATATATTTGACATATGGGAAGATCGCTGCTGCGAAACATTAAATCGATAAACTAAAGCTGAATATCGAATTACGAGACAGCGTTGCCAGAATCGCAAGGTCCCCACTGACAATTTAAAATAAATGGACCAATCAAATCAGCAACTCGATATGTGCACTTCACAGTAATAACAGAACATCTGGAAACAGAGCCACAGTCAAAGTCAACAACAGGGAAAGCACAGATGATGTTCTCCCCACCAAATGCTGACTGACCGACGGCATAGTTCCAACTATTTCCCCATTTTGTTTATTTCAGATTCCCAGCTCTTGCAGTATTTTCCCTTCTTATTTTAATAATAAAGGGTTGAGATAACGCACTCATTAATAAATCACGGCCAATCGGCCCCTCGAGCCTGCTCCGCCATTCAATAAGATCGTGGCTGATCCAATCTTGGCCTCAACACCACTTTCCCGCTCTCTCCCCATAACCCTCGACTCCCCTGTCATTCAAATGTCTGTCTATCTCCGCCTTGAATATATTCAGTGACTCCGCCTCCACAGCTCTCTAGGGTAGAGAATTCCAAAGATTCACGACCCTCTGAGAGAAGAAATTCCTCCTCATCTCCGTCTTAAATGGGCAACCCCTTATCCTGAAACTATGCCCCCTAGTTCTAGATACTCCCACGAGGGGAAACATCCTCTCAGCGTCCACCCTGTCAATCCCCCTCAGAATCTTCTATCTTTCAATAAGATTACCTCTCATTCTTCCAAACTCCAATGAGTATAGACCCAACCTGCTCAACCTTTCGTCATACGTTAACCCCTTCATCCCAGGAATCAACCTAGTGAACCTTCTCTGCACTGCCTCCAATGCAAGTATATCCTTCCTTAAATATGGAGACCAGAACTGTACGCAGGGAAAGCATAAATCAATGCCTTGCAAAATGTCTAGCAGCCCCGCTGTCAGATATACATGTCACCTCTGTATTGAATTCCTTGGGTTAGATGCCTTGGCAGAAACTGGGAAATGTTTACAATGGAGAAAAGACATCTCTTGTTGAAGCATTCTGAATTTTAAGGGGGTATAGATGAATTAATTGCATGTTTGACAGAATCACAATGGGGCAGGGAGTCCCGCAAAGCCCACCCTGCGGCAACCGAATCCCAGATCCCAAATTGGGAAAACAGGATCTACCCCAATCCCCCGCCGCCCCCCCCTCCCAACCACATGACAAAAGGGAAATTGAACAGAGCTTGTGATTTCGATTGAAGATGTGCGAACAGTGCACAGAAAGCACTGACCTGCTCTCTCATTGGCCTCTTGTTGTTTCGGCCCCTCTTCCGTTGCCACTTGTGTAACTATGACGGTGGCGGTAGCGTCACCGGTCCCATCACCGTCAGCGGTCTCCGGTTCCGTTCTTTCTCCCGGGATTCCGCCGGCAGGGCCGTTGCTTCCACTCCCGCCTTGCGGAGGCGCCGGCTCCATTATAGCCACAGGCTCCTGCCCGGTCTGAGCACCCAAGGCTTGCCGTTCACGGTCGGCGGCGCCGTCCCCGGACTCCACCTCCACTGCAAAAACAAAAAGAGAAACACTGCTCGTTAACTCAAAACTGCTGAACTACCCAGGAACACAGGATAGGGGGGATCTCCGGAATGGGTCGAAGTCTTGCCCTGTCCAAGGTGCCTCCCAATGGGAAGAGCTGGCCGAGCGTCAGTTCAGACATCGGGATAGGTTTCAGCTCAAGAGTCTCTAAACCTCTCTACTCACTTAGTACAAAAGAGGGTGGGGGGGGTTGTGAGGAAGGTACTTCAACAGAAAGGGAGCAGTCGTTATGAAATGATCTCCAGGCAGTTTTCTCCCTCCATTCTCAGCTGTTGACGCAATGTGCTGCCTGAGATTTGGGAGCTGGTCATTTGGGTTGGAGATAAGCCAAGAAATAGGAACATAAGAACATAAGAAATAGGAGCAGGAGTCAGCCATTCGGCCCCTCGAGCCTGCTCCGCCATTCAATAAGATCATGGCTGATCTTCTACCTCAATTTCACTTTCCTGCACTATCCCCATATCCCTTGATTCCCGTAATATTCAAAAATCAGGTAGGAAAAAGAATCAGGTGAGAAACACGGATCAAAATGGGGATAAATAGAAGCAGGTTCTGCTGCTCTCCTCCACACTCTCCATGAGGAGTTTGCCCTCCAATCTTACCTTTACGCTCCTCCAGAGAATCCTTCTTTGCGTTAGCCGTTTGCAAGGGGTTCTGCTCCACATTGCTCCTTGGCGATGCTGTTTCCATCTCCTCTGCCCAGTCTTTGACTGGGTGGTACCCATCGAGCGAGAAAGGGCTCAGGGGCTTCGATTCCGTTTCTTTCGGCTCGGCCGCCACATCCCTTGGAGGAATGTGAAGTTTGGGAGCCTCCCGGGACCTCCTGGCTCGTTGCTCTTTGGCTCCAACCTCTGGGCTTCTGTTGGTGCGCGGCACCTCCTTCGCCCCCATCACCTCCTCCTCCTTCGTTCCTCCATCAGCTTTCTTCTCCTCCACCTCATCGAGCTCCTTTGTCTCCTCCACCTTGTCCTCACTGTCCGACACATCATCTCCCACCATTTCCTCTTCGTCATCACTAGCATCTTCCCATTGATCATCATCTCCCTCATCTAGATCAGCCTCATCGACATGTGACTCATCCATATTGGCCTTGGCCACATTGAGCTCTGGATCTTGAACATATTTTTCTTTAAACTCCTTTTCCTGTAACGATCAAATAAAGAGGATGAGTTTAGAAGAATGAGAGGGGATCTCATTGAAACGTATAAAATTCTGACAGGGCTAGACAGACTGGATGCAGGGAGGATGTTTCCCCTGGCTGGGGGGTCTAGAACGAGGGGTCACAGTCTCAGGATACGGGGTAGGACATTTAGGACTGAGATGAGGAGAAATGTCTTCACTCAGAGGGTGGTGAACCTGTGGAATTCTCTACCACAGAAGGCTGTGGAGGCCAAGTCACTGAATATATTTAAGAAGGAGATAGATAGATTTCTAGACACAAAAGACATCAAGGGGTATGGGGAGAGAGCGGGAATATGGTATTGAGATAGAGGATCAGCCATGATCATATTGAATGGCGGAGCAGGCTCGAAGGGCCGAATGGCCGACTCCTGCTCCTATTTTTCTATGTTTCTACGACATTCAGTCTGATGGTTCTTCACAGATAGACAACTTGAAGACAAGTACTAGCAGCTCCTCAAACCTTTCCACTACAGTTGGGATGCATTTAGTCCAGATTTATGCTGAGCTGTTGCAGTGAAGCATCTTTTGCTCAAGTGCTAGTAGCTACAACACAAGTATTACATTCTTAACCGGGCAACTAGAGTTAAACTCATATGTACACAGGTTGATTCTTGTCCAGGAAACCCACCATCCTTAGCCAGGTCATTGGTGGAGGGTCAGCAGTGAGAAAATGGACAACCTTTCACTTTAATTACTGAGCAGTGTCAGCCAGTGGCTCACCCTCTCTCACCTCAGAGTCAGGAGTTTGTGGGTTCAAGTCCCACTCCAGAGACTTGAGCACAGAAGCTAGGCTGACACTCCCAGTGCAGTACTGAGGGAATGCTGCACTGTCGGAGGTGCCGTCTTTCGGATGAGACGTTAAACCGAGGCCCCGTCTGCCCTCTCAGGTGGACGTAAAAGATCCCATGGCGCTATTTCGAAGAGCAGCAGGGGAGTTCTCCAATATTTATCCCTCAATCAACATCACAAAAACAGATTATCTGGTCATCATCACCTTGCTGTTTGTGGGAGCTTGCTGTGCGTAAATTGGCTGCCGCATTTCCTACATTACAACAGTGACTACACTTCATTGGCTGTAAAGCACTTTGGGACGTCCGGTGGTCATGAAAGGCGCTATAGAAATGCGAGTCTTTCTTTCTTTATTAGATCCCAGGTCTTATTGAATAAATATAAACGTCAGCTACAAGTCTGAATGTGCAAAGCCAATCACTAAATGACTCCCGTGCCCACACGGTCAGCGATGTTGTAGGCCAGGTTTCCATCTTTGGTCTCCTACTCTGCATTTCTCCATAACTCCCTTAGTGACGTCCTATAGAAACATGGGGGTCAGTTTCCACACGCTCACAGGTGCCACTCGGTTCCTGCTTCACCTTTGTGCCCCATCTCTCCAACTACCCGTGTTATTAGGAACTGGGGGTTGGCAAAACTAAAACCATCCGCTTCGGCACCCGTCCACCACTGGCCTCGACTGCCGCGAGCTCTCTCGCTGCCAGAACATCGGCGCGTTGCCAACCTCGAGTTCCCTCCCCTTACATCAGATCCATCACCCAAGACAGCCATCCATCACCGGTCACATCTCCTGCCTCCACCCCAACATCCCAATCCACTGCCAGAAACCCTTTCATCCACGTATTACCCTCAAAGCTCAACTTCTCCAACACTCTTGTTGTCAAGTCACATCTGGAATGCTGTGGCTCGCAACCTCACCTGCATCCAGTGACCCTTCCATCGAAGTCCCACTGGCTTTCTGTGCCCCAGTGATTCGACCAACACCCACACCCTCAGCAGTTCAGAGACGATTCACACGGTTAATTCCAGAGATGAGGGGGTTTGACTTATGAGGAAAGGTTGAGCAGGCTGGGCCTATACTCATTGGAATTTAGAAGAAGGAGAGGTGATCTTATCGAAACATATAAGATACTGAGGGGGGCTCGACAAGGTAGATGCAGAGAGGATGTTTCCCCTTGTGGGGAAATCTAGAACTCGGGGGCACTGTCTCAGAATAAAGGATCGCCCTTTTCGAACGGAGATGAGGAGGAACAACTTCTCTCTGAGGATCGTAAATCTGTGGAATTCTCTGCCCCAGAGAGCTGTGGAGGCTGGGTCATTAAATACATTTAAGGTGGAGATAGACAGATTTTTGCAAGATTAGGGAGTGAAGGGTTATGGGGAGCGGGCAGGGAAGTGGCTTTGAGCCCAAGATCAGCCATGATCTTATTGAATGGCGGAGCAGGCTCGAGGGGCCAAGTGACCTGTTCCTGCTCCTATTTCTTATGTTCTTATGAATCCCTCCATGTCCCACCATACCTCGGTGCTTCCCTTCAACACGGAGCCTGCTCCTTGTTCCACCAACAGCGATTCTTCCCTTAGCCACTGGGCACCCGTCTCCTGCCCCGGTACTTCTGCCTGGCCACCTCCCTACCACCCTTTCACCTCCCTCCCCCATTGTTGCTTTGCTTTCCATCTGCTGCTCAGTGTCCACCACTGTGTAAAGTTCTCAGACATCTCTCTCCACGCAAGGAGCACGGTACAATCCCAATTTGTTGTTAATCTCCCCCCCCGCCAAAAGTTAAGCTGGTTCTGTTCGGCCTTCATTGCACCCCATCGCATCCTTGTACACCGCAAGAGTTTCCCACTAGCCCGCCTGTTGCTGTTGACTTACTTGCTTCTCCTCCTCCTCCTCCTCGTGTTCTGCCTCACACTTTTCCCACCGATTGTCATGCATGCTACAGAGAAAGAACGGGAAACACATTTCAGCACTGGAGAATCAAGCGTACAAAGCCAGTCCACACAGGAGGTGCTTAAAGGTACATTCCCCCACGTCCCTCTCCAGGCAGTTCCTGGTACACCAAAGGAACCATCTTCATTTTAAACTCTCTCCCTGCTACGCTACTGGATGGTGTTGGACAGGACGTAGCATATGTTACAGGACGAGCTTTTAGAAAGTGTCTCCTGGGGGCAATTATTAATTGAAAAGTTTTTATTTTGCTCCTCCTGAAATCTTTCCCCCTGCCCCCTCCTACAGGCACACAAACCAGCAAAGCGTGGCTCCAGATTGAGAATCCTTGCTGAATTTCCCTCTTCCTCCCTCAGGGCATTAAGAGCCTGATTCTACCACCCAAGATACTGACCCTGGCCAGACCAGGGGTTGAACCTGGGACCTTCTCGTCTGTGGGGGGCTCAGCATCACATCACGTGGGCCATCAGGAGAACTTCCTCTCCACCCCCTACCCCTATTTTTTTTTATATATAAAAGGGGCCTGGGAAAGATTGTCTGCCTTGTTATCCAGTTCTTCGCCCTCCTGCGCCAAGCCAGGTGGCCAGGTGAGATGATGGCCAGGTGACTCTGTCCATACCATTCAAATGGCCACTAGGGCATACGTGAAGACAAATAATGAACTTTGGGACAAGTAGCTAGAATTTGTCACCGTCATATCATTGGGAGCCAAAGCCTTCTCAAAACTAGCCTGGCAATCAGTTTTCAGAAAGTCCAGCAGCTCCATAAACTCAATGGGAAGAGACCCTGTACCTTGTATTGTCTGATGTTCAGAAGTACGTTTTTTCTTCATATTAGTCTTTTGAATTGACAGACTTATAAACTAAGCATCAATGTAACCACTCATCAGTACAACTAGAAACTCGACCCCCGGTTACGTTAGTCAGAGGATCGGACATTAGGAGGGTCACTGGGTCAATACACCCAGTGCGGTATTGGAGACCAAACAAGGATAGGACATCAAATGTCCGTCCAATCCTGCCCTCATCTGCCATCTACCCTGGAGCACGGTGCACGGTTCTGGTCTCCATCCTACCAAAAAAAAACAGGATATAGAGGCACCAGAGAAGGTGCAAAAAAGATGTTAAAAGGATGATACCAGAACTGAGAGGTTCTAACTATCAAGAAAGATTGAACAGGCTGGGGGTCTTTTCTCTAGAATAGAGAAGGCTGGAGCGGGTGACCTGATAGAGGTCTTTACAATGATGAAGGGGGTTCGATAGGGTAAACGTAGAGAAGATGTTTCCACTTGTGGGGGAGACCAGAACTAGGGGCCATAAATATAAGAGTCACTAATAAATCCAATGGGGAATTCAGGAGAAACTTCTTTACCCAGGAGTGGTGAGAATGTGGAACTCTCTACCACAGGGAGTGGTTGAGGCGAAGAGCAGAGATGCATTTAAGGGGAAGCTAGATAAACACATGAGGGAGAAAGGAATAGAAGGATATGCTGAGATGAAGTAGGGAGGGAGGAGGCTCGTGTGGAGCAGAAACACCGGCACGGACCAGTTGGGCCGAAAGGCCTGTTTGTTTGCTGTAAATTCTATGCAAGACCTGTGAGCACTTTTCAACAGGAGTCAGTGGGTAGCAGTTGAGGCAGGAACCCTGGCTCTGTATTGTTCTCCTTCCCCCCCCCTAGTCCAGGGGCACTATTGCCACCTTAACAGATCAGTTAAACCAGCTCCAACCAGGCATCGAGAGAGACCCTCCACAGTCCAGCAATAAAACAAAAGCAGCAAAGATGATCAACCAATTAGGCAAGATTGAAATGCAGTTCCGACCTGTAATTTTTATCTCCGCGTTTGTCTCTCCCTCTTCCGGAATCCTTACTTCTGGATTGAGAAACAAAGTCTGAAATTGTTGGCGGTTTGGGAGGTCTTCGGTCATCTGAAAAAGGGAAAGCACGTTACCAGCTGCCGACAGTTAACGAGGGCCCATCCTCACCTCCGCTCGACGGAGAGAGCAGCCGCGCTCAACAGCTGTTTCTTCCCGTTTTTGCAACGTGCTCGGAGTGAGCTTCAGCTCCTCAGTAACACCTCGTTACAATCAGAACTCCCCGAAAACGTTCCCGTTATTGTCTACGGTACTAGCGCGCTTAAAGCTCTTCTCAAGACGGGAGGCAACACTTTCAGAAAGAAAGGGAACGATAAACAAAGGACTTTTACGTTCGGTCACATTAAAGCAAATAAAGTGTCAGCTTGACTCAGTTGATGGAACTCTTGCATCGGTCAGAAGGTCATGGGTTCGAGACCCACCCCAGGATTTAGCCCATACGCTAGGCAGATATTCCAGTGTAAAGAACAAAGACCTGCATTTCAATAGCACCTTTCACCTCAGGACGTCCCAAAGCGCTTTACAGCCAATGAAGTACTTTTGTAGTGTAGTCACTGTTGTAATGTGGGAAACGCAGCAGCCAATTTGCGCACAGCAAGCTCCCACAAACAGCAATGTGGCAATGACCAGATCATCTGTTTAGTGATGTTGGTTGAGGGATAAATACTGGGCCAGGACACCAGGGATAACTCCCCCCCTGCTCTTCTTCCAATAACGGCCATGGGATCTTTTACGCCCACCTGAGAGAGCAGACGGGACCTCGGTTTAACGTCTCATCCAAAAGACGGCACCTCCGACAGTGCGGCACTCCCTCAGCACTGCACTGAGGTGTCAGCCTAGATTTTTGTGCTCAAGTCTTTGGAGTGGGGACTCGAACCCACAACCTTCTGACTCAGGAGGCGAGAGTGCGATCCACTGAGCCACGGCTGACATAAACCAGTGGAGAGATGCCAGAATTCACACTCACAAACCAAACACATGCAGAGGAGTGACACAGCAAACCTGTATGCTTGGCACTCAGATTTGATTTCTTAAAGTTCTTCAGTCCTACAGACAGAAAGATAGTCACAAAAAAAAAGAGATAGAAATAGTAAGAAAAAGGAAAAAGCAAAATAACGAGCAGACTTAAAAATGCAAAACGATAATACGCGAAAGTGTGTGAGCCAATCCGAGCAGTTAAAATGGTCAGCTGATTATTAGCCAATTACTTGCCCAATTATAGATGCAAATTTGATAACATGTTCTCTCCCTCAGAAAGAGACAAAGGATGAAGACTAGTTCTGACGAATGGTCCCAGACCTGAAACGTTAACTCTGTTTCTCTCTCCACGGATGCTGCCTGGCCTGCTGAGTTTTTCCAGCGTTTTCTGTTGTTATTAAGGATGAAGACTACAGGCTGCATTGTGCCTGGATACACGCAGACACAAGGTAGGAGAGACCCCCCAAGCCTCTTCCGCTTTGCTGAGATACTCCAGCCTCCAGTCAGCCTCCATTGTCAGGAAGCACCTCGTCACACACACAAAGGGGAGTGGAAATTGGGAACTCTCTGCCCCCCACCCCAAAAAAAGCTGTTGAGGCTGTGGGGGGGGGCAGTGGGTCAATTGAAAATTTCAAAACGGATATCTGTAGAGTTTTGTGAAGGGTGTCAAGGGAGATGGAACCAAGGCGGATAGATGGGAGTTAGGATACAGACCAGCCGTGATTTAATTGATGGCGGAACGGGCTAGAGGGGCTGAATGGCCTCCTCCTGTTCCTATATTCCATTATCATACTCGCAGGACCATTTCTACAACTTAATCTCTGACCCATTTATTCGCTTTGCAATGGTCCAAATAGCAGAAAAAAAGGGCACTATAAATTAGAAAGATAGTGGACAAGTGCTTCTTAGTTGTACTAAGCATTCTTTTCTTCAATGGGAACAGAGGCTTAATGCTGCAGAGGCATTAAAACCTTCCTGGAGAGCGGCAGGGTGGGTGGTTGGGTACCTCTGATGGCTGGGTGGGGAAAGCAGTCACTCCCCCTGAGCACTGGGGCCATCTCCACCATCTGGGGAGGCCCATCTATACAACCCCAGACAGGGGAGTGGGGAGTCCTGGCCAGACTTGGGAATGCGATCGTGCACTCACTTCACACGCCTTCCTCAAAAGACTTGCATTTCTCCAGCGCCTTTCACCACCTCAGGACGTCCCAAAGCGCCTTACAGCCAGTGAAGTGCTTTTTGAAGTGGAGTCACGGTTGTAATGTGGGAAACGCGGCAGCCAATTTGCGCACAGCAAGCTCCCACAGACAGCAAATGTGATAATGACCAGATCATCTGTTTTTAGTGATGTTGGCCACGAGATCTTTTACATCCACCCGAGAGGGGCAGACAGGGCGCCCTCGGTTTAACGTCTCATCCGAAAGACGGCACCTCTGACAGTGCAGCGCTCCCTCAGCACTGCGCTGGGAGTGTCGGCCTGGGTTATGCGCTCAGTTGCCAAGCACCTGTGCGCCGTATAACTGGAATGCCTTGCACTTTCCAGAGCTGCTGCTGTTGGGGGCTACAAGCAGAATAAACAGGTTCCAACCTGAAAGATTTTCCACTGACTCAAGATACAGCCAGCGAGTGTGAGTGTAGGAGAGATGGTTCGACGACCTTCAATTGTCAGACTGCTGGCTAAACGCAGACTGAACATAAAAACTGCTTTCTTTTTAGAGAGCTTTAATGCTCTGGCTAAGCGAGGAAACAGCTTGGAACTTATTTTTACCAGGCAACAGTGGGTGGCTCTGCAACACTGTTCTGTCACTTCTGTGACCTGGGTTTGAACCCAACCCAGCCTGGTGATAAAAGGCTTCTCTCCTCTGCACAGTTTCTACATGAAACGTGTCCGGGGGGGAAAGAGAGTCTCAACTCGGCTCCTAATGGCTAAGCTAGTAGCTGCATTGGCAGAGGCCACCCAGGACGGCAACTGGGGAGAAACCAAAGACAGTGCCGGGGATGCTCTTTGGTTGGCGCTTAGGCGCAAATCAATACTCGCCGACGTCTCACGGAGGGGAGGCGACGCTCGGATCCACCGCCCGGTTTATCAATGCATCGAGCTCAGAACCACAGGATCTCACAGCACAGAAGGAGGCCATTCGGCCCATCGTGCCTGTGCCGGCTCTTTGAAAGAGCGATCCGATTAGTCCCGCTCCACTCCCTGCTCTTTCCCCAAAACCTTTCAAAATTTTTTCTTTTCAAGTATTTATCCGATTCCCTGTTGAAAGTTACTATTGAATCTGCTTCCACCGCCCTTTCAGGCAGCGCGTTCCCGATCACAACAACTCACTGTGTAAGTAAAAAATGTCTCCTCACCTCCCCTCTGGTTCTTTTGCCAATTATCTTAAATCTGTGTCCTCTGCTTACCTACCCTCCTGCCAGTGGAAATAGTTTCTCCTTATTTACTCTATCAAAACCCCTCATGATTTTGAACCCCTCTATTAAATCTCCCCTTAACCTTCTCTGCTCTAAGGAGAACAATCCCAGCTTCTCCAGTCTCTCCACATAACTGAAGTCCCTTATCCCTGGGACCATTCTAGTAATTCTCCTCTGCACCCTCTCCAAGCCCTCGAGATGCTTCCTCAAAGCGTGGTGCCCGGAATTGGGCACAATACTCCAGAGGGGGCCTAACCAATGATTTGTTGAGGTTTAGCATAACTTCTTTGCTTCCAGGGCAAACCGCACCCATAGTTCTGAGACCCTCCAGTCAGCAGAGACACCCCCTCACTTAACCTTCGGCGCTTGGGTGCCCACTACAGAGAGACGGCGATCGATTGGACCACAGCGAGAACGGGAGTTAAACCGAGACGTCATCCCATCGTCGGGAGCGGCGCTGGGTAATTCCCAGCGTGGTGGAGCCCAATCGAGAAGACAAATTAACAAAAAAATACCACACACACAAAAGGCGAGCGAGGTGCAGGCCTCACATCCAGACACAACCAGTCGCAGTGCCCAAAAACCACAGGAACAGACGCCAAGTACTGGATCCATAGAAACAGAAACATAGAAAAATAGGAGCAGGAGTCGGCCATTCGGCCCTTCGAGCCTGCTCCGCCATTCAATATGATCATGGCTGATCCTCTATCTCAACGCCATATTCCCGCTCTCTCCCCATACCCCTTGATGCCTTTTGTGTCTAGAAATCTATCTATCTCCTTCTTAAATATATTCAGTGACTTGGCCTCCACAGCCTTCTGTGGTAGAGAATTCCACAGGTTCACCACCCTCTGAGTGAAGAAATTTCTCCTCATCTCAGTCCTAAATGTCCTCCCCCGTATCCTGAGACTGTGACCCCTCATTCTAGACCCCCCAGCCAGGGGAAACATCCTCCCTGCATCCAGTCTGTCTAGCCCTGTCAGAATTTTATACGTTTCAATGAGATATTCTACACCGTAGATGTTAATTCCAAAAAGGCGGCTGAAGCGCAGAATTGAGTTGAAGGGGTTGTCTTATGAAGAAAGGTTGAGCAGGTTGGGCCTATACTCATTGGAGTTTAGAAGAATGAGAGGTGATCTTATTGAAACATATAAGAGTCTGAGGGGGATTGACAGGGTTGATGCTGAGAGGATGTTTCCCCTCGTGGGGGAATCTAGAACTAGGGTGCATGGTTTCAGGATAAGGGGTCGCCCTTTTAAAACGGAGATGAGGAGGAATTTCTTCTCTCAGGGAGTCGTGAATCTTTGGAATTCTCGACCCGAGAGCGCTATGGAGGCGGAGTCATTGAATATATTCAAGGCGGAGAGAGACAGATTTTTGAAAGGTAAGGGAGTCAAGGGTTATGGGGAACAGGCAGGAAAGTGGAGTTGAGGTCGATGACCAGATCAGCCATGATCTTATTGAATGGCGGAGCAGGCTCGAGGGGCCGAATGACCTACTCCTGCTCCCATTTCTTATGTTTATTAATTTTTTTTTTAAGTTGCATATTATGAAGGGGGCAGGCATAGAGGACGTTATCTTCTGGTGTTTTATTTTAAAAACTTCTGACAGAATACTATTTGACAATTCGTGACCCTAATCCTCTCAACTTTCATTTTGAGGAAAGCCTGATGGGAATTGCATATTCCGGAGGGTTGTATTCGGAATTGCCCCCACCCCTCCCCCTGCTCCGCTACACGAAGGTCATGACCCTCAGCTCCCGACGAGGTACTTACCTCTCCTGCTGTCTCCTTCGAAACTACCAGTGGGACCGGGATTATCTTTGAACCTGCGGAGGGGGGAGGAGGTAAAGAAAAACAAAAGATTAAGACTCATCTTTTCTCTTCAATAGAGCAGAAGGGAATAGATGGAGCCTGCAGTGAATCAAAGGTCCAGGACTTCATCTACAAGCTTCAACACCAGTCAGAATCACAGAGAAATGACAGCTGCCTTTAAGAGTTGAGTAATTAAATAGACCTCTTACTAGGAGCTGGGAGAGAATGATCGAACAGCAATAAATTGCTCAGTTGAGTTTGGCTGATCTGGCTGGAAGTGAGAGAATAAGCTGGTGTCTGATGAAAGGATGCAATATTAACCGTAGCTTGCTCACACCCCCTCCACCACCTTAAACACTCCCTCCCTCTACCACCGGCGTACCGTGGCTGCAGTGTGTACCGTCTACAAGATGCACTGCAGCAACTCGCCAAGGCTTCTTCGGCAGCACCTCCCAAACCCACGACCTCTACCACCTAGAAGGACAAGGGCAGCAGGCGCATGGGAACGCCACCACCTCCCAAGTTCCCCTCCAAGTCGTACACACCATCCGGACTTGGAAATATATCGGGCCGTTCCTTCATCGTCGCTGGGTCAAAATCCTGGAACTCCCTCCCTAACAGCACTGTGGGAGCACCTTCACCACATGGACTGCAGCGGTTCAAGAAGGTGGCTCACCACCATCTTCTCAAGGGCAATTAGGGATGGGCAATAAATGCTGGGCCTTGCCAGCGACGCCCACATCCCATGAATGACATAGAATATACAGCACAGAAACAGGCCATTCGGCCCAACCAGTCCATATGCTCCACTCGAGCCTCCTCCCGTCTTTCCTCATCTAACTATGAGCATAACCCTCTATTCTCTTCTCCCTTGTCTGCTTGTCTAGCCTCCCCTTAAATGCATGAATAAATAAAAATAAAAAACAGCTCAGTTGGTAGCAACAGTGTTTAACTGGGCTGTAGACCGGAAGGGTTCAAGCCTGTTCCGAGTCAGCCTTATAACTAGCCTCAGTATCTCTGCGTTTGGGACAGGAAAAAGTGGGGGGGGAAAAAAATCCAAACCTTTTGAAAACAGATTATTTCCAACTTTAAAAACCATCATTTTTGTAACCGTCTCAGACAGACAGAGAAAAAAACCGCCACAATTTCTGCAACACACAGGCCAGGAACGAGAGTACACGATCAGGAACGCACAGTGTGCTTTGAGAAGAGGGAGCTGAACAACAGCTGACACTCTTCGAATGTGCGAATAGTGTGTCTGGGGGAGTAGAACGATGTGAAAATTTCGGCAGCACCTCCCAAACCCGCGACCTCTTCCACCTAGAAGGACAAGGGCAGCAGGCGCAGGGGAACACCACCACCTCCAATTTCCCCTCCAAGTCACACACCATCCTGACTTGGAAATATATCAGCCGTTCCTTCATCGTCGCTGGGTCCAAATCCTGGAACTCCCTCCCTAACAGCACTGTGGGAGCACCTTCACCACACGGACTGCAGTGGTTCAAGAAGGCAGCTCACCACCACCTTCTCAAGGGGCAACTAGGGATGGGCAATAAATGCCGGCCTCGCCAGCGATGCCCACATCCCATGAATGACATAGAATATACAGCACATAAGCGAATAAAAAAATTAAAGCGGGGGTTGAAATTAGACACACGAGATGACAATAACTTGGCAGCGCACACGTACATGGATTCCGTCTTCTCAGCGTCCCACTCCCGCCTCCACTGTCCCGTCGCGTTGCGATGCCGGGCGAGCCTCTCCTGGTCGATCTGCTCCCGCTCCTTCTTCCAGCGCATGTACTCCGCCCTCTCCCGGCCGGTCATCGACATCGTCATGTCGACGGAGCCCTTGGGACCCGACCGCCTGCCCTGTGGGAAGAGAGGGGCAAGCCGGATTATTCACCGGGAGGAGTCGCCGCGATGGGCGAGGGCGAAACATAGAATCATAGAAAGTTACGGCACGGAAGGAGGCCATTTCGGCCCATCGTGTCCGCGCCGGCCAACAAAGAGCTATCCAGCCTAATCCCACTTCCCAGCTCTAGGTCCGTAGCCCTGCAGGTTAGAGCTTCCCAAGTGCACATCCAAGTACTTTTTAAATGTGGTTACGGTTCCTGCCTCTACCACCCTTTCAGGCAGTGAGTTCCAGACCCCCACAACCCTCTGGGTGAAGAAATTTCCCCTCAAATCCCCTCTAAACCTTCCACCAATTACTTTAAATCTGTGCCCCCTGGTTTTTGACCCCTCTGCTAAGGGAAATAGGTCCTTTCTATCCACTTTATCTAGGCCCCTCATAATGTTATACACCTCAATAAAGTCTCCCCTCAGCCTCCTCTGTTCCAAGGAAAACAGACCCAGCCTATCCAGTCTTTCCTCATAGCTAAGATTCTCTACTCCCGGCAACATCCTTGTAAATCTCCTCTGTACCCTCTCTAGTGCAATCACATCTTTCCTGTAATGTGGTGACCAGAACTGCACGCAGTACTCTAGCTGAGGCCTAACTAGTGTTTTATACAGTTGAAGCATAACCTCCCTGCTCTTGTATTCTATACCACGGCTCATAAAGGCAAGCATTCCGTATGCCTTCTTAACCACCTTATCTACTTGGCCTGCTACCTTCAGGGATCTGTGGACCTGCATTCCAAGGTCCCTTTGTTCCTCTACACTTCTCAGTGAAATGGAACGGATATTAGCAACGGGTGTAACGCCTCGCTGGGGGGGCGGTGAGTCTGCTCAATAAAACCCCAGTTTCTCAGCGAGAGACTGGACGAGGCCACCTGTTGATCGATCCTTATTGCCTTCGGAGAGCCGATGCCTTTGTGAAAAATAGTTTGCACCACATTCTTTTGTTCATTTCTCTCGACAAACGCGCAATATCTTATCGTAAATTACGTCACCCTGTGTCCAAAGTGGTGCTTTTTGCACCATGCAGTGGCTGAAATAACAAAATAAGGGGTCGGCCATTTAGGACTGAGATGAGGAGGAATTTCTTCACTCAGAGGGTGGTGAATCTTTGGAATTCTCTACCCCAGAGGGCTGTGGAGGCTCAGTCGTTGAGTATATTCAAGACAGAGATCGATAGATTTTTGGATATTAAGGGAATCAAGGGATATGGGGATCGGGCGGGAAAGTGGAGATGGTGTCGAAGATCAGCCCTGATCTTATTGAATGGCGGAGCAGGCTCGAGGGGCCGAATGGCCGACTCCTGCTCCTAATTGTTATGCAGATCCATTTCCACCTCAACTGGTGCAGATGCAGATCCCATTAAATCTCAAATAAACCCCAAAATGCTGGATAGCTGCCAGTCAGTATCCGGAGAGGAAACACGGATTAGGATTACGGGCAGAATCTCTTGGTGAAAACAGAAATGGGAAGCTAGGCAAAAAACTGTTCGTATTTGACGAGAGCTTCTCCCATCTCTCAGCGTTAATCTGCGGTTTCTCTTTATAGAGAGTCTCTGGGCCCTGTGTAGTGCCAGCACTTTTTTTTGTCTTTCAGATTTTTAAGCATTGGCCCCTTTAAATCTCCCTTCACAGATAACGCGACCCCCTTTAAATCCTCCTCAGAGGAACACAGGACCTGTTTAAAGCTCCCTCCTCACAGGCCCCTTTAAATCCCCCTCGGAGATAACCAGGACCCCTTTAAGTCTCCCCAAGTGGAGAAAATACACTGTGGTTCGTCTTTTAGGTGGGAAAAGGGGGGGCTTTCCTTGTGAGTCAGGAGGAATGAAGGCCCATTTCGGTTCCTCCTGACTGGGCCAAGCCATGTGAAAAGCGAAGGAGTTGCACAGACATTACGATGCCCCCACACCCCCTACCTGCCAGTCCTTGTCCCGATCCACGCCGGTCTTCACCTTGTCGAAGTCGGGGCCCCCCCAGTTGCGGATGTGCCGGCGGCTGCCATCTTTACGGTCGCTGTCAGGAAGGGAACCCAAACGCCGCGGGTCATCCAGGAAGTTCCGCACCGGGTTTTTCTCACCAGCGCCGCCCTGGAAACGAGAACCAGGCCCGTTTTCAAAACCGGCATCACCAAACAACTTTACAAAATACCGACCGGTCAAATCTCGTGCTGTCCGCTGCCTACACAAGAAGCCCATATAGTGTGGTCAGCCCTGGCTCAGTGGGCAGCACTCTCTCTCTCGCCTCGGAGTCAGAAGGTCGAGGGTTCAAGTCCCACTCCAGAGACTTGAGCACAAAAAGCTAGGCTGACACTCCCAGTGCAGTGCTGAGGGGGTGCTGCACTGTCGGAGGTGCCGTCTTTCGGATGAGACGTTAAACCGAGGCCCCGTCTGCTCTCTCAGGTGGATGTAAAAGATCCTATGGCCACTATTACGAAGAACAACAGGGGAGTTCTCCCCGGTGTCCTGGGCCAATATTTATCCCTCATCAGCATCACTAAAAAAAAAACCCCAGATGATCTGGTCATTATCACATTGCTGTTTGTGGGATCTTGCTGTGCGCAAATTGGCTGCCGCGTTTCCTACATTACAACACTTCAAAAAGCACTTCATTGGATGTAAAGCGCTTTGGGACGTCCCGAGGTCGTGAAAGGCGCTGTAGAAAGGCAAGTTCTTTCTGTCCTTCGCTCTCTCACTGTAGGGCAAGCTGAAATATACAAAACATAGGAACAGGAGGAGGCCATTCAGCCTGTTCCACCATTCAGTGAGATCATGGCTGATCTGTATCTCAACTCCATCCACCTGCCTTGGCTCCATATCCCTTAATACCCTTGGCTAGCAAACATCTATTGATCTCAGATTTAAAATGATTAAATGGGCTGGCATCTGTTGCTTTTTGTGGGTGGGAGTTCCACACTTCTACCACCCTTTGCCTGAAGAAGCGTTTCCTGACTTCTCTCCTGAAATTGTCTCGGTACAGTTCTAACACCTGCATGACCTCAACACAGCATGATGCCTGGGATTGGCAGGGTGGAAGTGGGTGCAAGGGGTGATCAGTATCCTATACCCCCAGGAGGGAGGGAGAGAAATAAAATTGGCACAGAATGCCTGGGGAGGTGGAGCGGTGGGAAAGGGAATGCTCGGTGGGAGTGCACACACTCCTGGCATCCTCTTTGCACGAATGGGCACCACTCCCTGGGCAAGGGCACTGCAAACACGCCAACACGCAACAGTTCAACCCTCCCTGGCAGGCAGCAGAGGGACCGTGGCACTGTTTTTGGAGGAGATTGCTCCAGACTCTTATTTTTTTTGTTGAATATTTGTTCTTTGGGATGTGGACGTCGCTGGCAAGGCAGAATATATTGCCCATCCCTAGCTGCCTTGAGGGTGACCAGAGTCAACCCCATGGTGTGGGACCAGTCACGTGTCGGCCAGACTGGTCGGGGAGGGCTGAGCGACATATTCCCTTCCCTGCTGGACACTGACGGAGCAGCTGGATTTTTTTTTTTTTTAGTAAGGATAATCAGACAACTTTCGTGCTCCAGTATTCCTGGTGTTGGCCCACAACCCCTCAGATTTATTCAATTCAATTCCACAATTTGGAGCAGTCCCAAGAACTGAAATCACCGCAATGCGATAGCGGCGTTATAATCAGGGCCAGTGATCTGATCACTCGGGGCTGCTCAGACACTGGCAATTGGTGCACATTTGGGGGTCCCCCCTGCAGCCCCTTATGCCAAGTGTACAGATTCCTGGGCATGTGAGGGCTGCATCAGATCGCACGCTCGAAGTAGAATACCTTATCGACACGGAAGTGAAGATCTAACACAGGATCGTAACAACTTACTTGGTGTTAATTCAGGGGTTTGTGCATGGAATGGGAAGCGGAGAGGAGCTCCTTATGCAGGTCGACCTCAGGGGCAGTCTCCAACAGCCAGCTCGTTTCTCTACAACAATCCCCATCCTATTGTTTGACGCGAGAGTTTTCTTCACCTTCGTGCCAAACACCACTCCTTCCGATGGTGGGTGCCTACGGCAATGGTTGAGACCAGTGTACAACGCCTGCCTCTAAGGGCTTGTGGAGGTCTCCCAGGCACAAGAATGAGCCTCTAAGCTCCAACCGAGGAGAACACAGTTCTGGGTCAAAATATACTGGGGGGGGGGGGGGGGGGGGGGGTGGCTGCTGAGGCTCGGAATCACTTGTCGAAGGGGCACTACAAACTCCGCAGATTAACGGCTGCGGCTCCTGCTCTGGATTTACTTTGCCTTCAGGGTCAGCTGTGGCTCAGTGGGCAGCACACTCGCCTCTGAGTCAGAAGGTTGTGGGTTCAAGTCCCACTCCAGAGACTTGAGCACATAAAGCTAGGCCGATACTCCCAGTGCAGTGCTGAGGGAGCGCCGCACTGTCGGAGGTGCCGTCTTTCAGGTGAGACGTTAAACCGAGGCCCCGTCTGCCCTCTCAGGTGGACGTAAAAGATCCCACGGCACTATTTCGAAGAAGAGCAGGGGAGTTCTCCCCGGTGTCCTGACCAATATTTCTCCCTCAACCAACATAACCAAAACCAGATGATCTGGCCATTATCACATTGCTGTTTGTGGGAGCTTGCTGTGCGCAAATTGGCTGCCGCGTTTCCCACATTACAACAGTGACTACACTGTCCTTCATTGGCTGTAAAGCGCTTTGAGACATCCTGAGGTCGTGAAAGGCGCTATAGAAATGCAAGTCTTTCTTTCCCTGGTTGAAAGCTAATCGAATCGTAATGGTGCAGACGCTCGCTGAACAACACACACACACACACACACACACACCCCAACCCTGCCATTCAACTAGGGCTATTAGTCAAAGAGTTCATCCATGTAGAATAGGGCTCATTAAACACAGCTGTGCGCTTGTTAATAAAGAGACACGATCGTCTCCCCGGAGATATTTCGCTAATACGCAGGAAGCAAGAGGCAGTCATCAAGGACAACAGGTGTGTTAACAAGGGAGGAGGCACACTGCACCTCTGCCCCACGGTCACATCGCATTCTAATCAATTTGCCCCGCCTCCCCCAAGCGTTAACCCTCGCTGGAAAACACTTCCACTGGCCTCCTGCCGCTCTACATCACCACATCCATTGTTGACAACCAAGTACGAACCTAAAACGAGGAAGATCAGCAGGTTATTTTACCAAACTTAGGAACAGGAGGAGGCCATTCAGCCCCTCGAGCCTGTTCCGTCATTCAGTTAGATCATGCCTTAGCTGTACCTCGACTCCATTTGATCCATATCCCTCGATACCCTTACCCAACAAAAATCTATCGCCCTCAGGTCATGAACGCTCCAATAGCGGGAACGGTAGCAGAGTGGTTATGTTACTGGACTAGTAATCCAGTCATCCGGAGACAAGTTCAAATCCCACCACAGCAGCTGGGGAATTTAATTTCAGTTAATTAAATAAATCTGAAATTTAAAGCTAGTGTCAGTAACAGTGACCATGAAACTACCGGATTGTTGTAAAAACCCATCTGGTTCAACGAATGTCCTTTTAGGGAAGGAAATCTACCGTCCTTACCCGGTCTGGCCTATATGTGACTCCAGACCCACAGAAATGTGGTTGACTCTTAACTGCCCTTCTGAAATGGCCCAGCGAGACACTCCGTTGTTCAAGGGGCAATTAGGGATGGACAATAAATTTGCCAGCGACACCCACATCCTGTGAACGAATTTAAAAAAATTGACCCCCAGCCTCGACAGCCTTTTGGGGGGAGAGAGTTCCAGATTCCCACCACCCTGTGTGTGAAGAAGTGCTTCCCGACATCACCCCTGAACGGCCTGGCTATAACTTTAAGGTTCTGCCCCCTTGTTCTGGACTCCCCCCCCACCCCGAGGAAATAGTTTCTCTGCATCTACCCTATCGAACAATTTTATCAGTTTAAACACATTGATTAGATCACCCATCAACCTTCTATACACACACTGACACACACACACACACAATTAAATCATTGCTAATCTATAGCTTACCTCCATTTACCTGCCTTTTCACCATGTCCCTTTCCTACATCTATCATTCTCAGACTTGTCTACCTGCCTGTAAAGATGGTCGAACTGATATACCAGGCTGAGGGATAGTCTTCAACTGAAGCGATCCTCAAAGATTTAGAATAGGCTAAAAAGCATCCAGAGTTAAAAATGGAAATAGAACATACAGGAAGTGCACAGCAAGTCAGTCAGTATCTGCAAGGGAAAGATATACCACGGCTTCAAGGCAAGGTATGATCGAGCTCATGTGAAAGGTTCTCCAAGTGTCTTGTCTTTCTCGGAGGCTGAGCTCCTTCGGCAGCACCTCCCAAACCCGCGACCTCCACAACCTAGAAGGACAAGGGCAGCAGGCGCATGGGAACACCACCACCTCCAAGTTCCCCTCCAAGCCACACGCCATCCCGACTTGGGCATATATTCTTTCATCGTCGCTGGGTCAAAATCCTGGAACTCCCTCCCTAACAGCACTGTGGGAGCACCTTCACCACACGGACTGCAGCGGTGGCTCACCACCACCTTCTCGAGGGGCAATTAGGGGATGGGCAATAAACGCCCGCCTTGCCAGCGACGCCCACATCCCAAGAATTAATTTTTACGGGAAGCTTCCAGCATTTGCTGTTCCCATTTTAGATTCCCAGTGATCGCGATTCGTCTTATTTCTCCCAGCATTGCTCTTCAATCTGAGGAGGTTCAGTGCCCACGGGGACTACTGGAAATGACGAGCACCTCGCCTGGCTCGCGGGTCACTGAGCGGATCGTTAACTGCTGCTGCCTCAGGTGGCACGAGTCATCGCTAATGGACAGAGATTCCCCATTAATCCGACCTGCCGCTGATCCCTTTCATAGGCCCCAGTGTCTTGTCATCGGGCAGCACTGCCGAGGGAACCACTTGATCGCATCCCTCAGCAACACACATCATACAGCAGACACTGCGACTGCAACCCAATCGCCACAAATCATCAACGTAGCACGGGCCTCTCCTGATGTACTTTACACAAGAAAACTCTTTCCTTCTACAAAAAAAAGTTTGCTACCATGGATTGTATTTTAAAAAATATATAAATTACATAAAGATTCCGCCCCCCCCCTCCTGATTTTCTCCCTCGTCAATGTTCAGCTCTAGCTGGGCTACATGTCCTTGGGCACGGACAGCCCTCCTGCATCCTGCCCACGCGGCCAGTCTTCACATCGGAGTCTAGACAGTGAGAATCAGCAGGCTCTTTAACCATGGAGGGCATCACAGCGCAACCCAACCCTTTCCTGCATCCATTTTATCAAATATCTTGTAGCCGTGCGCAAGTCCTGTCCACAAACCACACGCTTTTGTGTCAACATTTCCCATTCAATTTTGCTATGTCAACGGTCACAGTGTAACTGCAGGGTCTAACCACTAGGTGGCTCTGTGGAGAGAGTTTCTGCAGTCTTGGTTGCAGCTCATTCAGCATCTTATAAATAATGAAAAAGACTTGTATCCAACAACTAACCGTGATCATCATCACAGGCAGGTTACAAATATCTACAATATTATAAAATCCTTGTGTTCTTAACATACTCGTGCCCCTCCAGTACACTGTGTGCCAGCCGTGGCTCAGTGGGTAGCACTCTCGCCTCTGAGTCAGAAGGTCGTGGGTTCAAGTCCCACTCCAGAGACTTGAGCTCGAAAATCTAGGCTGACACTCCCAGTGCAGTGCTGAGGGAGTGCCGCACTGTCGGAGGTGCCGTCTTTCGGATGAGACGTTAAACTGAGGACGTAAAAGATCCCACTATGTCGAAGACGTTTGTGGGAGCTTGCTTTTCGCAAATTGGCTGCTGCATTTCCCACATTACAACACTTCAAAAAGTACTTCATTGGCTGTAAAGCGCTTTGGGGCACTCGGTGGTCATGAAAGGCGCTATAGAAATGCAATTCTCTCTTTCCTAAAATCAATGGGTAACACTGCAAAGGTAAGACCTGTTATCTTACTTACACCACAGGTGGCAGTATAACCTCTCCCTGCCTGTTACAACAAACAGCGACCCGGAGCAGGAACCCTGGCTGACTTTCAACCCATCCAACACCGTGAAGACCATCGTAGGGATCCCAACAACTGATCTGCCCGAGTTCAGCCAACCGATCACAAACCTAGGACCTCCTGAATAAAAACGCCTGGACCATGGACGATAAATATAAACCGGAACGATGGGCCGAATGGCCTCCTTCTGTGCTGTATTGTTCTATGATAATCCCACTGATGGATTTCAACTGATCCATTCGGGCTCTCCGCTTCTTCATTCTCTATCTAGCCCATGAAATTTGACTTTTCTTCTTCCATCTAATCTAGCCTGTCTCTCCACTTCTGAAAAAGTTCAAATCGGCTTCAAGGAGGCTCGAACTCGGAGCTGTGGTTAGGAGCTCAAGACCAGCAAAATGGGCATTCCAGGATTAAACCGTGGACGCGATCTGATTAACTGCACAGCCTCACCATCTGGCCCCTCTCATATTCAGCAATCTTCTCCATTTCTTCATTCATTTTCTCAATGTTCTGTCTTCGCTTTTCTTCCCATTCCTGTTAAAAGAAAAGAAAAGAAATGACCTTGAAAACTTGCCCGTGTTCCCCTTACACCCCCGATACTGGGAAGGCCCCACCCCAGACTCCACCCTTGGTCTCTGACGAGTTATGGTGAGGGTGCACAGGGTAGATGCCGAGAGGCGGTTTCCCCCTGGCTGGAGAGTCTAGAACAAGGGGTCACAGTCTCAGAACAAGGGATCGGCCATTTAGGACTGAGATGAGGAGGAACTTCTTCACTGAGGGCTGTGAATCTTTGGAATTCTCTACCCCAGAGGGCTGTGGAGGCTCAGTCGTTCAGTATATTCAAGGCTGAGATCGATAGATTTTTGGTCTCTCGGGGAATCAAGTGATATAGGGATCAGGCGGGAAAGTGGAGTTGAGGTCAAAGATCAGCCATGATCTTATTGAATGGTGGAGCTATGGCCTACTCCTGCTCCTATTTCTTATGTTCTTAATTGGACCTCAACGTCCCTGTTACAACAAAGCGATCAGGAGCAGGAACCCAGGCTGATTATCCACCCATCCGTCCAACACCACGGAGACCATTGTAGGGGTCCCTGGGAGTTGGAAATCAGCCACAGGTCCCTCTTAGGGTCACGATACAAAGACCCCTGTTGGCCAAACTGTAAGACTGTGTTGACATTGGGTAACAATAAGATTGGACTTGGTGGCGAAGCCCCAACTTTCCAGATAAGCTGCCCACAAGTGTTGAATTGGCCATTTGGCCTGTTGGCCAGTTAGTGGCAGCTTGGCTCAATTGGTAGCACTCTCATCGGAGTCAGAAGGTCGTGGGATGAAGCCCCACTAAAGGACTCAAAGTCATCATTCTGCCAACATCAGAGACAGGGGATTACATCCAAACCTTCGTCTGCTCTGAAAACATTAACTCGTCTTTCCAATGAAGGGTCGACGCCAGAAACGCAAACCTGTCTTCCCTCTTTCCAGATGCTGTTGGGTATTTAAAGCATTTTTAATGCTTTGATTTCAAAGTTTAGTGCACGCTAACTTTTAAGAGTTCCGAGAAGGATTTTTGCACGAGAGCGCGTGCTGCGGTTCCAATGGTCACGTCATTCAGCTCTCTCCTGGGTCCAATCAATAAAATGCACACATTCACTCCATTATCGAGAAGCTGTTCTCACCCCAGTGCCCCCGAGCCTCCGGGAACTCCCAGCTCACTGCAAATGAAGGCAAGTTAATCACCAGCCAATTCTTAGCTTCCTTTTCAGCCTGTGATATTGAGACAGGTCGAGTCCCAGTTTCGGTCCAATTTCCGCAACGGGTTCCAATCCAGAAACAGCCTGTACTGGAAGAGTCGCTCCGCACCAGGGCAACCCTGCAGTGCGGTGGACTCAAGACCCACTGCAGGACAAGGCAGCTGCTGCACGGGTAGCTAGTCACAAACAACATTTTTCTTTTTTTTAGGAAACTGCCTGATGGATGGATGACATCACCGTGTAGCCAGCACAATCTTACATCCGTGTCCTCAGTAACCAAGGGACACAGATTCAAGGCAACTGGCAAAAGAACCAGAGGGTTGTTGTGATCTGGAACGTGCTGCCTGAAAGGGCGGTGGAGCAGATTCAATAGTAACTTTCAAAAGGGGAATCGGATAAATACTTCAAAAGGAAAAATTCACAGGGCTGTGGGGAAAGAGCAGGGGGGAGTGGGACTAATTGGAGAGCTCGTTCAAAGAGCTGGCACAGGCACGATGGGCCGAATGGCCTCCTTCTTCGCTGTATGGTGCGCAAGACATTTAGGAAAAATTCTTATGTGCCGGAGTTTATGAACTTAGCTGATATGGTTCATTGTAATCCATGATTGAAAAAAAAGTGATTGAAAGTCTGACCTTTCTGAAAAGATCAGCCACGATCTCATTGAATGGCGGAGCAGGCTCGAAGGGCCGAAGGGCCGAATGGCCGACTCCTGCTCCTATTTCTTATGTTCTTATGAAAAGAGAAGACTGAGGGGTGACTTGATAAAATTATGAAGGGAAGTCCTGCTACATAGAAACGTAGAAGATCGAAGCAGGAGTAGGCCATTCGGCCCCTCGAGCCTGCTCCGCCATTTAATGAGATCATGGCTGATCAACCAAATTCAGTACCCTGTCCCTACTTTCTCGCCTGTACAACTGTACAGGGTATTGGTGAGACCACACCTTGAGTACTGCGGACAGTTTTGGTCTCCTTATCTAAGGAAGGATATACTTGCATTGGAGGCAGTGCAGAGACGATTCACTAGGTTAATTCCAGAGATGAGGGGGTTGACTTATGAGGAAAGGTTGAGCAGGCTGGGCCTATACTCATTGGAGTTTAGAAGAATGAGAGGTGATCTTATTGAAACATATAAGATACTGAGGGGGGGCTCGACAAGGTAGATGCAGAGAGGATGTTTCCCCTCGTGGGGAAATCTAGAACTCGGGGGCACAGTTTCAGAATAAAGGGTCGCCCTTTTAGAACTGAGATGAGGAGGAATTTCTTCTCTCAGAGGGTCGTAAATCTGTGGAATTCTCTGCCCCAGAGAGCTGTGGAGGCTGGGTCATTAAATACATTTAAGGTGGAGATAGACAGATTTTTGCAAGATAAGGGAGTGAAGGGTTATGGGGATCGGGCAGGGAAGTGGCTTTGAGCCCAAGATCAGCCCTGATCTTATTGAATGGCGGAGCAGGCTCGAGGGGCCAAGTGGCCTATTCCTGCTCCTATTTCTTATGATAGGGGAGATGTGGAGAAGCCGTTTCCATTTTGGAGTAGTTGAGGCGAATAGTATAGATGCATTTAATGGGAAGCTAGATAAACACATGGAGAAAGGAACAGAGGGGTTTCTTGATAAAGTGAGATGGAGTAGGGGTGGGAGGAGGCTGGTGTGGAGCAGAAACACCGGCACGGACCAGTTGGGCCGAATGGCCTGTTTCTGTGCTGTGAATTCATCGTGTGCCCTTCTCAAATCAAGCCGTCTCCCAGTCTTACCAACCTTTACTCTTCTGTCCTGTGGTGAAGCACCACCAGTTCCGTCGACTCCTCCTCCTCCTCCTCCTCCTCCTCCTCCTCCTCCTCCTCGGCCACCACGACCCCGTCTGCCGCGACCTCCTCGTTCACCCCAGTTGGGGTTCTCCCCGCCGGGGCTCTCGTGCCCAGCGAAGCCTCGAGGGCTCCGGTCCGAGCGATCCGCCCACATCATCCTGTCGGGCCTGCTGCCGGGAGAGCCGTGGTGGCTGCCCCGGTCCGCCGCCTGCCTGGGGCCTGGGGAATTGGGGCTGGGCACCCACGTCCGCCTCCCGGGCGACTCCAGGTTGCTGCGGGGAGAGTTGACTGGCTTTCTGTCATTCACCATTCGCTTCTCCTGCGGGTGAGAAAGGGAAGGCGCTTTTAGGCGGCGTACGGAAAGACCTGTTTAAACCTCAACACCGTCACCCACTGTGATTTTGGTTCAGAAATACAACGGGTGACGTGCTTTAGAGCCGGGGAGGTGCACATTGTATTCTTAATCTGCCAAACTCAGCAATCCCACTCTAGAGACTTGAGCCCAAATTCTAGGCCGACACTACCAGTGAAGTACTGAGGGAGCGCCGCACTGTCGGAGGGGCGGTACTGAGGGAGCGCCGCACCATCGGAGGGGCAGTACTGAGGGAGCGCCGCACTGTCGGAGGGTCAGTACTGAGGGAGCGCCGCACCATCGGAGGGGCAGTACTGAGGGAGCGCCGCACTGTCGGAGGGGCAGTGCTGAGGGAGCGCCGCACTGTCGGAGGGGCGGTACTGAGGGAGCGCCGCACTGTCGGAGGGGCAGTACTGAGGGAGTGCTGCACTGTCAGAGGGGCAGTACTGAGGGAGCGCTGCACTGTCGGAGGGGCAGTACTGAGGGAGCGCCGCACTGTCGGAGGGGCAGTACTGAGGGAGCGCCGCACTGTCGGAGGGGCAGGACTGAGGGAGCGCCGCACTGTCGGAGGGGCAGGACTGAGGGAGCGCCGCGCTGTCGGAGGGGCAGTACTGAGGGAGTGCCGCACTGTCGGAGGGGCAGGACTGAGGGAGCGCCGCGCTGTCGGAGGGGCAGTACTGAGGGAGTGCCGCACTGTTGGAGGTGCTGTCTTTTGGATGAGATGTTAAACAGAGGCCCCGTCTGCTCTCTCAGGTAGACGTAAAAGTTTCATGTTGGAAGAGGAGTTCTTTACTCACAGTTGGGGATTTACTAAGATCAGAGCCTGCCGCGATCTCCTTTTCATTCCATTTGCGGTCGTGTTCCACTTCGTGTTTGGGTTTCCGAGTGGTCACGGAGACTCCATCCTCTTCCGCCTTCTTCCGATCTTCTTCAATTTCCTATTTAAAAAAATAAATAAAAATCTTGTTTCATCAGGTCAGCCATCTTGAGAATAGGACTCGAGGGAAAACTAGCGCGGAGCAGAAACATTATCTGCACCGGTCAGGAGCCAAGACATGCTAGCATTCATCTGTGATGTGTTTTGAGGGAACGACGAGTGGGAACCCTGGTCGATGGCTTCCCCTCCCTATCCTAGGGGCGGCTGCAAATGGTCACAATAGCCTTGGGCTAGAGGAAGGGACGATCTGCTCGGGTTTCCATCGATGGTTATCCAACGGTCCCTATGGGTAGCGCACGTGAGGACAGGATCCATCTCGGCTTTGGGGGATGGGATCGGCAGTGGGCAGGACCCGGAACGCCAGGATCGGCAGTGGGCAGGACCCGAAACGCCGGGATCGGCAGTGGGCAGGACCCGGAACGCCGGGATCGGCAGTGGGCAGGACCCGGAACGCCGGGATCGGCAGTGGGCAGGACCCGGAACGCTGGGATCGGCAGTGGGCAGGACCCGGAACGCTGGGATCGGCAGTGGGCAGGACCCGGAACGCTGGGATCGGCAGTGGGCAGGACCCGGAACGCTGGGATCGGCAGTGGGCAGGACCCGGAACGCTGGGATCGGCAGTGGGCAGGACCCGGAACGCTGGGATCGGCAGTGGGCAGGACCCGGAACGCTGGGATCGGCAGTGGGCAGGACCCGGAACGCTGGGATCGGCAGTGGGCAGGACCCGGAACGCTGGGATCGGCAGTGGGCAGGACACAATCGGTTCTGGTGGCCTGCAAGTTAGATAATTGCGAACACTGACTGCAAAGGCTCCCACGTTATTCGAATGCACGCGTACTCTGCCTCACCTGATATCTCTTCATCAGCGCCTCGTTCTTCTTCCTCAACGCTTCGATTCTCTTGTCCAGTTCCGCATCTTTCTCCTCCCGCGTCTTCAAGTTGGGATCTACTATCGTCGACTGAAAGTGGGAGAGAAGGGACACCTTTAATAAACGGCTCAGTGCTCCTGCAGAGTTGAGAGAGCTGGGAGACACTGTGTCCAGTTAAGTGACAACAACTTGCATTTACCTAGCGCCTTTAATGTAGTAAAACGTCCCAGGCGCTTCACAGGAGCGTAAATCAGACAAAAATTTGACACCGAGACACATAAGGGGATATTAGGGACAGGTGACCAAAAGCTTGGTCGAAGAGGTCGGTTTTAAGGAGCGTCTTAAAGGAGGAGAGAGAGAGGCGGAGAGGTTTAGGGAGGGAATCCCAGAGCTTGGGGCCCAGGCAGCTGAAGGCACGGCCGCCAATGGTGGAGTGATGGAAATCGGGGATGCGCAAGAAGCCAGAATTGGAGGAGCGCCGAGATCTCGGAGAGTTGTAGAGCTGGAGGAGATTACAGAGATAAGGGCCGGGGGGGGGGGCGGGGCAACCTTAGAGGGAACTGAACACAAGGATGAGAATTTTAAATTCGAGGCGTTGCCGGACCGGGAGCCAATGTAAAAATAACAAGAGATAATAAAAATCCTCCTCGCTAGGAACATCAACATTTCGAAAAACAAATCTCAATCGGCCAATAAAAATAGTAACCAGCTCCCCTGGTGCCTCAGTGTAATGCCCAGTATTGTACCGAGCTGTACAGAGCAGCGAGGTCCCAGGTCTATCCTAACGGAGTTGATCTCAGGTATGTGGCAGTTGCCATTCTCAACCGTCCCCCCCCCCCCCCCCGTCCCACCCCCCCCCCCCACCAAACCAACCAACCATTAACTTTGGCATCTCTGAGCTTGTTCAGGTGGGGAAGAGTCAATCAGGGCTCCCAGTCCCGATCACCAGCTAGTCAACTCTTCTGGACAGTGCATGGGTTTGGGATTGGCTGTGATGAACCCCAAGGTCAAATAGGCCACCAACACTCATCGGTCTAGTAAAATCGGGGATGCGCAAGAGGCCAGAGTGGAGAGGGTACAGGAGAAATTTACTAGAATAGTTCCAGGGATGAGGGATTGCAGTTACGTGGAGAGACTGGAGAAGCTGGGGTTGTTCTTTAGAGCAGAGAAGGCTAAGAGGAGGTTTGATAGAGGTGTTCAAAATCACGAAGGGTTTAGATAGAGTAAATAAAGAGAAACTGTTTCCAATGGCCTGAAGGATCAATAACCAGAGGGCACAGGATTTAAGGTGATTGGCAAAAGAACCAGAGGCGATATGAGGAAAAACTTTGTTACACAGCGAGTGGTTAGGATCGGGAATGCACCGCCTGAAAGGGTGGTGGAGGCAGATTCAATCGTGGCTTTCAAAAGGGAATTGGATAAGTACCCGAAGGAAAGAAATTTGCAGGGCTACGGGGAAAGGGCGGGGGGAGTGGGATTGCTCTTCGAAAGGGCCGGCACGGACTCAATGGGCCGAATGGCCTCCTTCTGTGCTGTACGATTCTGTGATTCTATAAGGGGGGGGGGGAAGAGGGAATGCAAGGCTGGAGGAGGGAAGGCCCTGAGGGGAATTGAAAACCAGAATAAAAGAGGCATTCACACACGAGAAACCCATACTTAAAGCATCAATTGTGAGGCAAGACAGGAGGCAAATTAAGTTTTGTACCATGGTATGAAATTCTGTGCACTCACCATCACAACTTGCTGGGTGTTGCCAATAACCCCGAGCTCTCTTCTCCAAAACTCCTGCAAAATGTTAACACAAAATTGGTCAGAAATTTATAAAGAGCTTGCAGGAGCAACTGCACAACAAACAGTCAAGTAACCCAAGTTTGTACTAGTTAGAGGGAAGACAGATTGCTCAGCACTGTAGGACTGTGCTGAACCAGTTGATCACAGCAGGGGATGGGAGAGAGCAGCTGAGATAGATATTAAAGAGGCCATCTTGCCCAGCTCACATGGTTAGTAAGGTCAGTCATTTAAAGGGGCATCGCACCCCCGATATATCAGTGGTGGTCCCGGGTTTGATCTGGTCAGAGTTGGCTGATTTCATCTTTAGAAGTATTAAGACCGGCCTCAGCACGCCCGGGTTAGCAAGGAAAGCAGTGCAGCGAGGGTTCCGAGGCCTTGTCTGGTGGGAATGTGTATCTGAATGGGGTGAGCTGAAATGCTCTCTGTGGCCACAGTGTCTAGGCTGAAAAATTATCTCTTGGGCAAGGGCCTAGGGGCAGCTGACACCCACGGAACTGTGCACCACGGAACTGTGCCCCACGGAACTGTGCACCACTGAACTGTGCCCCACGGCACCATACCCCACGGAACTGTACCCCTAAGGGGCTGCTGACAAGCACCCAACTGTACCCAGGATTTTGACCCAGCGACGACGATATATATCCAAGATCGCCAGGGAATTGGATAAATACTTGAAAAGGAAATAATTCACAGGGCTGTGGGGAAAGAGCAGGAGGGAGTGGGACTAATTGGAGAGCTCGTTCAAAGAGCCGGCACAGGCAGGATGGGCCGAATGGCCTCCTCTTGTGCTGTGAGATTCTATGATCAGTGAGCATAGAGCCAGCACTCTGGTGAGAAGCTGAATAACGCTGTGTTAATGGCTCTCGATGTGCGGGGCATCGTGCAAACTACATTTTCCAGATGCGCTCGGAGACAGTTGCTCGAGAAGACCCAGGTTTTTTTTATTATAAGAAGCACAGCAGTGGCACTGCACTTAATTCGATAGAACTGCAGCTTCCAACGTCATTAAACTCATGCAGCTGCCGATCTCTGGATTCATCAATCAGCATATCAAAGTCCTTCATCAAACTCCACATCAAAGGACGTCTTCATTATGATTCTAGACAGGAAATAGGGGCGGGTCTAAACAATCATTTCAGATTGTAAAGCTAGTACAGCTCACTGGCCACGCTGGACAATCGGAACAGGAGCATATTTAGAATTTTCAACACAATTTCCACCATCTACAAGGCACAAGTGTGATGGAATACTCTCCACTTGCCTGGATGAGTGCAGCTTCAACAACACTCAAGAAGCTCGACACCATCCAAGACAAAGCAGCCCACTTGATTGGCACCCCATCCACCACCTTAAACATTCACTCCTTCCAGCACCGGCGCACCGTGGCTGCAGTGTGTACCATCTACAAGATGCACTGCAGCAACTCGCCAAGGCTTCTTCGGCAGCACCTCCCAAACCTGCGACCTCTTCCACCTAGAAGGACAAGGGCAGCAGGCGCATGGGAACACCACCACTTCCAAGTTCCCCCTCCAAGTCACACACCATCCTGACTTAGAAGTATATCGCCGATCTTTCATCGTCGCTGGGTCAAAATCCTGGAACTCCCTCCCTAACAGCACTGTGGGAGCACCTTCATCACACGGACTGCAGCGGTTCAAGAAGGCGGCTCACCACCACCTTCTCAAGGGGCAACTAGGGATGGGCAATAAATGCTGGCCTTGCCAGCGATGCCCACATCCCATAAACGAAAAAAAACCACAAAGCATATGCAGAAATGATATTATTTCCTGGCAATCACCACAAGTTATATTATCCTAACTCGCACCAAGTCCCGTTCACCCATCACCCCCTGTGCTCGCTGACCTACATTGGCTCCCGGTCCGGCAATGCCTCGATTTCAAAATTCTCATCCTTGTTTTTAAATCCCTCCATGGCCTTGTCACTCCCTATCGCTGTAACTTCCAGCCTTACAACCCCCCTCCAATTCTGACCTCTTGCGTATCCTCGATTTCCATCGCTCCACCATTGGTGGCCGCGCCTTCAGCTGCCTGGGCCCTAAGCTCTGGAATTCCCTCCCTAAACCTCTCCGCCTCTCTCTCCTCCTTTAAGATGCTCCTTAAAACCGACCTCTTTGACCCAGCTTTTGGTCACCTGTCCTAATATCTCTTTATTTGGCTCGGTGTCAAATTTTGTTTGATAATCGCTCCAGTGAAGCGCCTTGGGACGTTTTACTACGTTAAAGGCGCTATAGAAATACAAGTTCTTGTTGTTGTTGTTGACAAACGTCCCGTCGAAAATGTCAACAGCTTCTTAGTTTGTTCCTCGCATAAAGGAAGCATCTCCGGGCGCTTAATGGAGGAAAAAGTAGCCACTGAGCTGGGGTGAAAACCCGGGGGTTAATTCCACTCCTGGGCCACATTGAGATAGTCCAGGCCCGACTCCCGCCTGAACCCGTCGGGAATGCCGAGGAGGCCCGGGGGTGGGAGCGGGACGAGCGCGGAGGGTCTTGGCAGTCAGGTCAGCGGATCGGAGGGTCGGGGGGCGGGGGGCGGGGGGGGGCTCGGGCTTTCCTGGCCTTTGCTGCTCCCCGCCGCCCGGAGTTCCCAGCGAGGCCTACCGCGGGCACCAAACACGCGACAGGAAGTAGAAATAGTGTCGGGGGTTCCGAGTTACGCCAACGGGCCCCAGCTTTTGCAAGTCAACGAGGCTCTCTCCCGTCTGGGCGCTGACCAGAACACACCTGTTAAAATGGCGCGAGGCCCAGAAGAAGACGGTGAGCGCAATTTTAACCCCCCACCTCCCACCCGCATGCCCCGTTTTGCCAGGCCTGGGGAGTTAAAATCGGGCCTCAGTTCAACAGTCAAGTGAACCTGTAGACACAACAGGTGCGAAATTGGTCTCAGGTCGCGCAGTAACAGACGACAGCGAACCGTTCGCTCGGGTCACACCCCGCCCAATACTCTTATCCGTCGGCCAAAGACCGATTTTACCCCGAATGGGGAAGGGACGAGGTGTGAAACCGACTAAACCTCACAAAGCTCTTTCCCCCCACCCCCCAGCCCTCCCCCCGAAGGAAATCCTGACTCGGGAGATTAACTGGTTGACCCTGTCAGATCGCAGTGATCAGCGGAACACTGCACCTGCCACCGGTGATTATCCTGTCAGCAGATCCTCACCCTCGCTGCGTGACCTCAAACACGCGCAGATTCCTTAAGGAAAATGAAACCACTGAATAGGCTGCCTGGTGCCCGAAAAATTGGCAGCGGGGTGAGATAGCAGGGCTGCCTAGCATCCATGAATTACACCGAATGTACAGCACAGAAATAGGCCATTCGCTCAACAGGTCCGTGCCGGTGTTTCTGCTCCACACCAGCCTCCTCCCACCCCCTCTTCATCTCACCCCATCAGCATATCCTTCTATTCCTTTCTACCTCATGTGTTTATCTAGTTTCCCCTTAAATACATCTACACTATTCGCCTCAACCACTCCCTGTGGGAGCGAGTTCCACATTCTCACCACTCTCTGGGTAAAGAAGTTTCTCCTGAATTCCCAATTGGATTTATTAGTGACTGTCTTATATTTACGGCCCCTAGTTCTGGTCTCCCCCACAAGTGGAAACATCTTTTCTATCTACCCTATCGAACCCCCTTCATAATTTTAAAGCTCTATCAGGTCACCCCTCAGCCTTCTCTCCTCTCTCTTTTCAGAAAGGTCGGGTACAGGAGTGATACTTGGTAAAAGGCGGCCAGTTCGATATACATACAGAAACAAATAGCAAAGTACATGCAAGGGTTAGATTACGGGCCTAAGCTGTGTCTGTCTCACAATATGCATCAGTTGCCTTGAAGGCCCCTTAGCAAAAGCACTCCAAAATGTTAGTCTTCCCCTCCCCCCTGCGCCCTTCGAACCTCTTTCGTGACAGGAGATCGCTCAGTTGAACTGCTTACTGTCTTAAACCGGACGCAAGTTTATCCAGCGTGGATTATGGCCTTGTCCCCTGTTACTAACTGCACCCTAGTGCCGGCCACAGGACTCCCAGGTCAAACCCATTGAACTGGAGAGAACTCAGCAGGCCGGTGGTGGCCATAGAACGAGCTCCCGCTGGTTGCTCTGCTCTGTGTGTGTGTGTCACCAGCCAGTACCTCACGGTGCCTCTTGTCTTCTCACGGTCTCCACATTCCCCACAGCAGCCAGTGTGTTACTTCAGGGGCTGCAAAATCCTGCTCCACGTACACTCACTTCCTGTGGATAGAGGCCCACGTTTCCTGCCAAATACTGAGCACTCACTTCCCTTAAAGGGGTCAGAAGAGTCTCTCGGGCTGTGCCAAAGAAGCCAGGTTTTTTTTTAAAAACCCCGTCTGAGGGGAACACACCAGCCACCCTCCGTTTACCTCTCACTCGGTCTTTTCATGAAGCTCGAAGCCTTTTTGCTTCAGTGCAGTCAGGCAAGAGCATGTTAATTAGTGCAGGAAGAAGGCTAGCTGGCCAGATTAAAGGGGAAACTGTCTTAAAGGCAAAGTCCCTGGACTGAATTTGTGTCTGCAAAGAAAAATAAGGTGTAAAGAAAAATATCCAACCATTTTTTTGTTTCTTCCTTGAAAAGGTTTGCTGCTTGCACTGATTCTCGAAAATCCTTACACGAAAGCCCCTCATTAATTAATTTAGTACTTCATTGGCTGTAAAGCGCTTTGGGACGTCCAGTGGTCGTGAAAGGTGCTATAGAAATGCAAGTCTTTCTTTCTTTCTTTTAGGGCAAAGGGCCCCTCTTTAAGGATTTATTTCTTGTAGTTTTCTCATCCTTTCCTTTCTTGAATCAAAGCTCTCACTCCGCCACGCCAGTATTCCGCTGTGTGGGGATGTATAGGCAGTGCAGCCGAGCTGTAATCCGTCCTTTCCTGGTATCCACACACAAGTATTTGAGGTGTCAGCCAGTGGCTCAGTGGGCAGCACTCACTCGCTTCTGAGTCAGAAGGTTGTGGGTTCAAGTCCCGCTCCAGAGAGTCGAGTCCGTAATCCACGCTGACACTCCCAGTGCAGTGCTGAGGGAGTGCCGCACTGTCGGAGGTGCCGTCTTTCAGATGAGACGTTAAACCGAGGCCCCGTCTGCTCTCTCAGGTGGATGTAAAAGATCCCACGGCCACTATTTCGAAGAAGAGTTGGGGAGTTCTCCCCGGTGTCCTGGCCAATAATTATCAATTGAGAGTGCAAGAGAGTGTGTGGGAGAGAGGGAGAGTGTGTGAGAGAGGGAGAGGGAGAGTGTATGAGAGAGGGAGAGGGAGAGTGTATGAGAGAGGGAGAGGGAGAGTGTATGAGAGTGTATGAGTGTGGGAGAGGGAGAGTGTATGAGAGAGGGAGAGTGTATGAGAGAGGGAGAGTGTATGAGTGTGGGAGAGGGAGAGTGTATGAGTGTGGGAGAGAGAGAGTGTGTGTATGCGTGTGAGGGAGAGTGTATGAGTGTGGAAGAGAGAGTGAGTGTGTGAGGGAGAGTGTGTGAGAGAGGGAGTGTATGTGAGAGAGGGAGAGTGTATGAGTGTGGGAGAGTGTATGAGTGTGGGAGAGAGAGAGTGTGTGTATGCGTGTGAGGGAGAGTGTATGAGTGTGGAAGAGAGAGTGAGTGTGTGAGGGAGAGTGTGTGAGAGAGGGAGTGTATGTGAGAGAGGGAGAGTGTATGAGTGTGGGAGAGAGAGAGTGTGTGTATGCGTGTGAGGGAGAGTGTATGAGTGTGGAAGAGAGAGTGAGTGTGTGAGGGAGAGTGTGTGAGAGAGGGAGTGTATGTGAGAGAGGGAGAGTGTATGAGTGTGGGAGAGAGAGTGTATGAGAGAGGGAGAGTGTATGAGTGTGGGAGAGAGAGAGTGTGTGTATGCGTGTGAGGGAGAGTGTATGAGAGAGGGAGAGTGTATGAGTGTGGGAGAGAGAGAGTGTGTGTATGCGTGTGAGGGAGAGTGTATGAGTGTGGAAGAGAGAGTGAGTGTGTGAGGGAGAGTGTGTGAGAGAGGGAGTGTATGTGAGAGAGGGAGAGTGTATGCGTGTGAGAGAGGGAGTGTATGTGTGAGGGAGAGAGAGAGAGGGAGTGTATGAGTGTGGGAGAGAGAGAGAGGGAGTGTGTGAGAGAGGGAGAGTGTGAGTGTGAGAGAGAGAGTGTGTGTGACAGAAGCACTCAAACAAATCCACTTCGATTGTTTCTTGAGATTCACCCACAGTTACTCTCCGGCAGGGATCAATGTGAGAGTTCAAGAAAAATTATTCTTGATTTAAACTCGGCGTTTAATTCCAGCCACCTTGGAGCATTGTCATCCCCAGCAGGCAAAGTGTGTCGGCCACCAGATAGTTTGGTGAGTGGGCACGATTCGACAACAACTTGTATTTATATAGCGCCTTTAACGTAGTAAAGCGTCCCAAGGGGCATCACAGGAGCGATTATCAAATAAAAATTGACCCCGAGCCACAAAAGGAGATATTAGGACAGGTGACCAAAAGCTTGGTCAAAGAGGTCGGTTTTTAAGGGGCGTCTTAAAGAGAGAGATGGAGAGGTTTAGGGAGGGAATTCCAGAGCTTAGGGCCCAGGCAGCTGAAGGCACGGCCGCCAATGGTGGAGCGATGGAATCGGGGGATGCGCAAGAGGCCAGAATTGGAGGAGCGCAGAGATCAACAATGTGGGACCTGGTTTGTGTTTGCCCATTTCTTGTCACGAAGGCCCCAAAGGTGAAGATTTGAGGCGCATTGTCCCTGATCAGTTCAAGAGTGGTTGAGAAATCTCCAATTACAACGTGGCCAGTTGAAACCTGGTTGACGGTCTGTAGGATCGGAGATGATATGGTGATTTATAGGAGCATCTGCTGTTCACTCTTCACACCCGTAAGCTGGTAGAGAAATGTCAAGGAAATCAGGAAAGTTGACCATATTAGAATCATAGAATGGTTACAGCAGGGAAGGAGGCCATTCAGCCTGTCGAGCCCGTGCCGGCTCTCTGCAAGAGCACTGCAGCTAGTCCCACTCCCCCGCCCTTTCCCCGTAGCCCTGCAACTTTTTTTCCTTCAGATACTTATCCAACTCCCTTTTGAAAGCCGTGATTGAATCTGCCTCCACCATCCTTTCGGGCAGTGCATTCCAGATCCTAACCACTCGCTGTGTAAAAAAGTTTTTCCTCATGTCGCCTTTGGTTCTTCTGCCAATCACCTTAAATCTGTGTCCTGTGGTTCTCGACCCTTCCGCCAATGGGAACAGTTTCTCTCTATCTACCCTGTCTGGGTGTCTAGAGGAGAGCCGCGGCTGTTCGTGAACGGAACAACTCAAGAGCGAATTGGCAACACGGTTTCGTCACAAAGCCTATTCGCCGCTTTTGCTACCACATCTGAAAGACGGAGTTGCGGAGGAGCTACACTGCAGAGGGCTGGTAACCATGGGAGGTGAGCAGGGCTCATTGTGCCTGGCACAAGACACATAGTAGCGTGCAGTTGAGTATCCACCAGCTTAGTGTGCGGTGAGCGAGCGCAGACCGGGAGAGCGGCATTCCGCAACTGAGTAGCAAACTACTGAGAGCAGGTGAGTGTAAAGGTGGAGGCACTTGGCAAGTGGAGGCGATCAGGTCATTTTATCAAGAGGCAATTCATTTACGGTACTTTGTCTCCTCCTTGTGGCTTGTCATAAAATATACTTCTTGCTTTATACTGTAAAGCGCTTTGGGACGTCCTGAGGTCGTGAAAGGCGCTATAGAAATGCTTTGATATAGATATAGATACACAAACACCGTAAAATATAGCTGGACAGGCTCAGTTAGTTAAATGCCTGCTGCGATATTAAACCATACAAAACAGACAGTCCCAGTCAGTCTCACCTGGGTTAAGCAGAGGCAAAATCAACTCGGATTTCGATTCCTGATTGCTAATTCTGTTCTCGCACATCTCCCAGCACCCAATGAAGAGTGTTTCTAACAGAGTCCTGAGGAAGGGTGAGGGAACATCGTGCTTTAGGGAAAGCTAACGGCAAGAAGTAATATAATCAACAGAGGAGGCTGAGGGGGGATTTAATAGAGGTGTATAAAATGATGAGGGGCCTAGATAGAGTGGATAGGAAGGACCTATTTCCCTTAGCACAGAGGTCAATAACCAGGGGGCAGAGATTTAAAGTAATTGGTCGAAGGATTAGAGGGGAGTTGAGGAGATTTTTTTTCACCCAGAGGGTGGTGGGGGTCTGGAACTCACTGCCTGAAAGGGTGGTAGAGGCAGAGACCCTCACCACATTTAAAAAGCGCTTGGATTTCCACTTGAAGTGCCGTAACCCACAGGGCTACGGAATAAGAGCTGGAGGGTGGGATTAGGCGGGATAGCTCTTTGTCGGCCGGTGCGGATACAATGGGCCTGAATGGCCTCCTTCCACAGAATGACAGAATCCCCACAGTGCAGATAGAGGCCATTTCAGGCCCATCGAGCCTGCACCGACACATATCCCACCCTATCCCCGTAACCCCATGTATTTAATCCCCCCCTAACACTAAGGGTCAATTTATCATAGCCAAGTCAACCTAACCCGCACATCTTTGGGAGGAAACCGGAGCACCCGGAGGAAACCCACGCAGACACGGGGAGAATGTGCAAACTCCACACAGACAGTCACCCGAGGCCAGATTCGAACCCGGGTCCCTGGCGCTGTGAGGCTAGCAGTGCTAACCACTATGCCACCGTGTTGCCCGTGCTGTAAATTTCTATGATTCTGTAATTCTATTAGCTGTACTGCAGTGTCGCCGTGAATCGATCACACACACTGACTCACGGGTTAGAGCGGCTGATACTTTTCACCACTAGGTGGCGGCAGTTACTGCATTTGGCTCCGAAGTGGAGCCCATCAGCTCCGTGTAAACTGCCAGACAAAAATAATCCAATCAAACCTGGGTTTAGACAGCGCCTTATCACCTCAAACTACCTCCAGCCATTCATACAATGCATTGCTCTTTGAAGTGAAATGACTGTTGTGAATTAGGCAAATGCTGCAGCCATTCTGACCAGCAACCTCCCACAAACAGCAAACATGTGGCACAGGGAGAGGCCGTTCGGCCCATCCTGCCTGTGCCGGCTCTTTGCTAGAGCTGTCCAATTAATCCCACTCCACCCCCGCTCTTTCCTCATAGCCCTGGGAATTTTATTTTTCCCTTCAAGTATTTATCCGATTCTCTTTTGAAAGTTACTATTGAATCTGCTCCACTGCCCTGTTCAGGCAGCGCGTTCCAGATCACAACAACTCGCTGTGTAAAAAATGTTCTCCTCATCTCCCCCTCTGGTTCTTTTGCCAATCACCTTAAATCTGTGTCCTCTGGTTACTGACCCTTCAGCCAATGGAAACAGTTTCTCCTTATTTACTCTATCAAAACCCTTGATGATTTTGAACACCTCGATTAAATCTCCCCTTAACCTTCTCTGCTGTACAAAAGTGAGAAGTCGCACAACACCAGGTTATAGTCCAACAGTTTTATTTGAAATCACAAGCTTTCGGAGCTGCTGCCCCTTCGTCAGGTGAAGTGAAGGAATACGAATCGGCAAAGCATATATAGACAGAGAGCAATGCCTGTGTAGCGTACAATCTCAGACGACTACAGTTAATCTTTCTGACTGCCTTTTATCACACCTCGGCAGAGAAACAATCAGGTCAGGAAGGCATTATATCAAAGACATAGCAAGATACAGCTAAGACAATGAGGTGGGGTCACAGGGGGTCTAATGTGTCAAATGCAGTCTGTATAAACTTTAAAATTTTTACTTTTTTTTAATGGAAATCACATCTGTGAACAAGCCAACGACGACTCGAGTCTGGATGACTCTACGTCATGTAGCGTGACATGAACCCAAGATCCCGGTTGAGGCCGTCCTCATGGGTGCGGAACTTGGCTATCAGTGTTTGCTCGATGATTTTGCGTTGTCGTGTGTCTCGAAGGCCGCCTTGGAGAACGCTTACCCGCAGATCCGAGGCTGAATGTCCTTGACTGCTGAAGTGTTCCCTCTGCTGTAAGGAGAGTGACCTCAGCTTATCCAGTCTCTCCATTTGTTAATTTGTTCTTGATGGTATTGAGCAGGGGGAGGGACAGGGAGGTGTGGGGGGTGGGGCGGGGGGGGGGGAGGTTGGGAATGGTGACCAGGGCCACGGGAGAACTCCCTGCTCCATTTCAAATGTTGCCCTGGGATCTTTAACATCCACCTGAACCACTGGAACAGGTTAATGACTCATTCAGAGGAGAGCAAAGTGCTGGGGAGAAGAGTGAGGATTGGAGAGAGTTCCGTCACATTAACTGCAAGAGCAGGGTCACAAGGTCGCGCCCACATTCCCTCGCATCTGCTAGATGATTCCTGCACCTCTTAACAGCTGATGGGAGCCGACAGTATTATTTTATTGCCTACCTGCCCTTTCCTCCGGGACATCGCAAAACACTGGGCAAAGCGCAGATAAAAATGAACGTAACAGTTGGAATGGCTTCAACATAACTACAGGGGAAGGGCAGTGGGCCCTCAGGAAATAGTGAATTTGGAAATACACTAATGTCTCCGTCAACACTTCACCACCTTCTCCTACTCTAACTCACGGTAGGTCGGCCCGAGGTTTGCAACTCTTTACCTCCCTCAGCCATTCCTGCCTTGGTCGAGGTGTCAATCCAGGTAGACACTCCCAGTGCTGTGCTGAGGGAGTGCCGCAACGTCAGAGGTGCCGTCTTTCAGATGAGACGTTAAACTGAGGCCCCGTCTGCCCCCTCAGGTGGACGTAAAAGATCCCGCGGCCACTATTTCGAAGAAGAGCGGGGAGGGGGGGGGAGAGGGGGTTCTCCCGGTGTCCTGGCCCAATATTTATCCCTCGACCATCACCAAAACGTAACAGATTATTCTGGTCATTATCACATTGCTGTTTGTGGGATCTTGCTGTGCGCAAATTGGCTGCCGCGTTTACAACAACAACAACTTGTATTTATATAGCGCCTTTAATGTAGTAGAATCTCCCAAGGTGCTGCACAGGAGTATTTTAAGACAAAAAATTTGACACCGAGCCACATAAGGAGAAATTAGGGCAGGTGACCAAAAGCTTGGTCAAAGAGGTAGGTTTTAAGGAGCGTCTTAAAGGAGGAGAGAGAGGTAGTGAGCGGAGAGGTTTAGGGAGGGAATTCCAGAGCTTAGGGCCCTAGACAGCTGAAGGCACGGCCGTCAATGGTGGAGCGATTATAATCAGGGATGCTCAAGAGGGCAGAATTAGAGGAGCGCAGATATCTCAGGGGTTGTTGTGGGGCTGGAGGAGATTACAGAGATAGGGAGGGGTGAGGGCCATGGAGGGATTTGAAAACAAGGATGAGAATTTTGAAATTGAGGCGCTGCTTAACCGGGAGCCGATGTAGGTCAGCGAGCACAGGGGGTGATGGGCGAACTACATTACAACAGTGACTACACTTCAAAAAGGGTATTAAGGGATACAGAACCAAGGCGGGTAAATGGAGTTAAGATACAGATCTCATTGAATGGCGGGACAGGTTCGAGGGGATGAATGGCCTCCTCCTGTTCCGATGTTGATATATAAAGTCCTTTCCTTTTTGCCTCCTACAATCCTGCTGTCATCCAATCAGTACTCTGCTCCTCTTCAGTCTTGGTGATGTACTGCGTTGCAGCCCTTCGGCCTGGAATCCGCAATTTCTTGAAAAGGATCCGGTGAATAATCCAAAATTAACTTCTCTAAACGCTACCCATCACCTGCCTTCCAGCTTCGTCCCCGCCTCACCCGAAGGAGCTGCCTCCTGGCCGGGGTGTGCGCGCGATTCCACAGGCGTCAGCAGCCAGCGTTGGGCGCAGTGGGGGGGGGGGGGATATTTGGCCATGAAGGGCATCACGATTCTGTGCTCACCCCGCTCACACGCTTTCCCCAGGAGTTGCTGGACAACAGTAGTGGGGGAAGTGTGACTAGCCCAGGATGTGTGGGGGGGGGTGGTGGGGGGGGAGGGGGGGAGGGGAGCAGGGTAGAGCTGTAACTGAGAGGGTGCAGAGGAGATTTACCAGGATGGTTCCGGGGATGGGGGGATCTTAGCTACAAGGACAGGTTGGAGAAGCTGGATTTGTTTTCATTAGAGCAAAGGAGGTTGAGGGGTGATTTGATAGAGGTGTACAAGATTATGACGGGCTTGGATAGGTTAGACGGGGAAAGGCTGTTCCCACTCGTTGATGGTACAAGGACTAGGGGACACAGATTTAAGGTTTTGGGCAAGAGATACAGGGGGGAATGTGAGGGAAAACTTTCTTACGCAGCGAGTGGTGAGGACCTGGAACTCGCTGCCGACGGAAGTGATGGAAGCGGAGACACTCGATGTTTTCGAGGGGAGACTGGATAGGCACTTGAGGGAAATAAACTTGCAGGGCTACGGGGATAGAGCGGGGGGAATGGGACTGACTGGATTGCTCTACAGAGAGCTGGCACGGACTCGATGGGCCGAATGGCCTCCTTCTGTGCTGTTATGACTCTATTTATGACTCTATAACTGGATCCCCTCAAGTGCTGTCCCAACTGAGATCAGTGAACTCCGCAAAAAAACTGGGAAGCGAAGCAAGCGCCTCCGTGGTCTGCGCGGCCCGTCAATCTGCCTGCGCTGCCCGCTACAGCTTACACCAATATAAGGTTGTTGCTCGATTGTCCAGCCCGTGGCCACTCGACCATTCCTGGGGTTGTACTTCACATCAGAAGCAGCTGATAGCATGCGGAAAAGAAAGGCCCTCCTTGTGCTCGCTGCCTCCCCCGAATCCTTCAAAGAAATTCCATATCCCACTTATCAATCTTAATTTGTCCAGATATAGCAACATGTAAGTCTCTCAGACGCAGGAGTGTCAGCTGCGAGTCAGTTGTAGACTCAGCCTGGGGCTGCTGCCAATGAGGTCTCGCATTCACAGCGTAACTGTGGTCGGACCAGCTTCCCGCTCAGAGAGACTGGCCTCGGCATTTCAGGGAACGGCTTCCCAACCTTTCACTGAGTTCCAACATTTCATTCATTCCTTTTGAGAACAGAAAAGGGGGCCTGTTTTAGATTTAGTTCCCAAGCCCGCCCGTTCTCTCCCTGCCTCCCCCGTAAGGCGCTGAGTTTTGCTGTGTGGGGGGAAGTGGGCGGGGGGGTTACAGTTCCACCAACACTGGGTGCCCCCTGGTGGTCATTCTTCATTGTGTGAGTACAGTGTCGCCCGGCTATTCGACTGTGGGAGGTTGCATTATGGCCAAACCCAATCATGTTCTCACTCGATGTCAAGTGGGGGAGACACTGGACTGATGTTTCAAGCAGCAACCCAGACTGATTCTCACCTCCCCCACCCAAGTACACAGAAGTCTAATGCAACACAGCTCCTAACGACCCTTTCCTGCTCTGGATTCCTAATCTTCTCATTTTTAAAGGGTGTCCGTTGCTTCTTGACCCCTTCGTCACAGTCAAGGCTTTGCTTAGATATATTTCGTTAATTCCTTTCAATTTCAGAGCGTCATTAACCGAGCAAGTAGGCAGGTCCCCAGATTATTTTCCAAATTCAGTAAGGATTGCACCCACCCCCCTCTCCCGGTTAATATTCTATCCTCCTCTCCTGAAAGCAGTTCAAGCCCTAATCCAGAGACTTGAGGACATAATCTAGGCTGACGCTCCAGTGCCAGTACTGAGGGAGCGCCGCACTGTCGGAGGGGCAGTACTGAGGGAGTGCTGCACTGTCGGAGGGGCAGTACTGAGTGAGCGCTGCACTGTCGGAGGGGCAGTACTGAGTGAGCGCTGCACTGTCGGAGGGGCAGTACTGAGAGAGCGCTCCACTGTCGGAGGGGCAGTACTGAGGGAGCGCTGCACTGTCGGAGGGGCAGTACTGAGAGAGCGCTGCACTGTCAGAGGGGCAGTACTGAGGGAGTGCTGCACTGTCGGAGGGTCAGTACCGAGGGAGCGCCGCACTGTCAGAGGGCCAGTACTGAGGGAGCGCCGCACTGTCGGAGGGGCAGTACTGAGGGAGCGCTGCACTGTTGGAGGGGCAGTACTGAGGGAGCGCCGCACTGTCGGAGGGGCAGTACTGAGGGAGTGCTGCACTGTCGGAGGGGCAGTACTGAGGGAGCGCTGCACTGTTGGAGGGGCAGTACTGAGGGAGCGCCGCACTGTCGGAGGGGCAGTACTGAGGGAGCGCTGCACTGTCGGAGAGGCAGTACTGAGGGAGCGCCACACTGTCGGAGGGGCAGTACCGAAGGAGCGCTGCACTGTCGGAGAGGCAGTACTGAGGGAGCGCCGCACTGTCGGAGGGGCAGTACTGAGGGAGCGCTGCACTGTCAGAGAGGCAGTACTGAGGGAGAGCCGCACTGTCGGAGGGGCGGTACTGAGGGAGCGCCACACTGTCGGAGGGGCAGGACCGAAGGAGCGCTGCACTGTCGGAGGGGCAGTACTGAGGGAGCACCGCACTGTCGGAGGGGCAGTACTGAGGGAGCGCCACACTGTCAGAGGGGCAGTACCGAAGGAGCGCTGCACTGTCGGAGGGGCAGTACTGAGGGAGTGCTGCACTGTCGGAGGTGCCGACTATCGGATGAGACGTTAAACCGAGGCCCCGTCTGCTCTCTCAGGTGGATGTAAAAGATCCCACGGCCACTATTTCGATGAACAGCAGGGGAGTTCGCCCCGATGTCCTGGCCCAATATTTATCCCTCAATCAACATCACTAACAAACATTATCTGGTCATTGCTGTTTGTGGGAGCTTGCTGTGCGCAAATTGGCTCACACGTTTCCTACATTACCACAGTGACTACGCTTCAAATAGTCCTTCATTGGCTGTAAAGCTCTTTGGGACGTCCCGAGGTTGTGAAAGGCGCTATAGAAATGCGAATTCTTTCCTCTTTCTCGTAAGCCGCCATTAATCACGTGAGCCTGGACAGTGAATGATGGGAGGTCCATTGCCCTGAGGAGCATCACAGTTGAGCCTGATCGTGTTCATACTCAATCCCCGCAACTGCGCCTTGTCTAACCGGCACCACTGACAATGATCAGGAACAGGATTGCTGTACGATTTCTCCCTCCTGAGCCCAGGGGCACCCAGCCACCTGTCGCATCCCAAACAACAGCCAGCTGAGAATAGCTAACTCAGCACAGACTGGGAAATGAACCTGAGATCTTCCCAACTCGATGGCTCATCTACTCACCCTCCCTATCTCAGTAACCTCCTCCAACCCTCCCTATCTCAGTAACCTCCTCCAACCCTCCCTATCTCAGTGACCTCCTCCAGCCCTACAACCCTCCCTATCTCAGTAACCTCCTCCAACCCTACAACCCTCCCTATCTCAGTAACCTCCTCCAACCCTACAACCTTCCCTATCTCAGTAACCTCCTCCAGCCCTACAACCCTCCCTATCTCAGTAACCTTCTCCAACCCTCCCTATCTCAGTAACCTCCTCCAACCCTCCCTATCTCAGTAACCTCCTCCAACCCTCCCTATCTCAGTAACCTCCTCCAGCCCTACAACCCTCCCTATCTCAGTAACCTACTCCAACCCTCCCTATCTCAGTAACCTCCTCCAACCCTACAACCTTCCCTATCTCAGTAACCTCCTCCTGCCCTACAACCCTCCCTCTCTCTGTAACCTCCTCCAGGTCGCCAACCCTCCCTATCTCAGTAACCTCCTCCAACCCTCCCTATCTCAGTAACCTCCTCCAGCCCTACAACTCTCCCTCTCTCTGTAACCTCCTCCAGCCCCTACAACCCTCCCTCTCTCTGTAACCTCCTCCAGCCCTACAACCCTCCCTATCTCTGTAACCTCCTCCAGCCCTACAACCCTCCCTCTCTCTGTAACCTCCTCCAGCCCCTACAACCCTCCCTATCTCAGTAACCTCCTCCAGCCCTACAACCCTCCCTATCTCAGTAACCTACTCCAACCCTCCCTCTCTCTGTAACCTCCTCCAGCCCTACAACCCTCCGAGATCTCTGTAACATCCTCCAGCCCTACCACCCTCCCTATCTCTTTAACCTCCTCCAGCCCTACAACCCTCCCTATCTCTGTAACCTCCTCCAGCCCTACAACCCTCCCTATCTCTGTAACCTCCTCCAGCCCTACAACCCTCCCTATCTCTGTAACCTCCTCCAGCCCTACAACCCTTCCCCTCTCTGTAACCTCCTCCAGCCCTACAACTCTCCCTATCTCTGTAACCTCCTCCAGCCCTACAACCCTCCCTATCTCTGTAACCTCCTCCAGCCCTACAACCCTCCCTATCTCTGTAATCTCCTCCAGCCCTACAACCCTCCGAGATCTCTGTAACCTCCTCCAGCCCTACAACCCTCCCTATCTCTGTTATCTCCTCCAGCCCTACACCCCTCCCTATCTCAGTAACCTCCTCCAGCCCTACAACCCTCCCTATCTCTGTAACCTCTTCCAGCCCTACAACCCTCCGAGATCTCTGTAACATCCTCCAGCCCTACAATCCTCCCTATCTCTGTAACCTCCTCCAGCCCTACAACCCTCCCTATCTCTGTAATCTCCTCCAGCCCTACAACCCTCCGAGATCTCTGTAACCTCCTCCAGCCCTACAACCCTCCCTATCTCTGTTATCTCCTCCAGCCCTACACCCCTCCCTATCTCAGTAACCTCCTCCAGCCCTACAACCCTCCCTATCTCTGTAACCTCTTCCAGCCCTACAACCCTCCGAGATCTCTGTAACATCCTCCAGCCCTACAACCCTCCCTATCTCTGTAACCTCCTCCAGCCCTACAACCCTCCCTATCTCTGTAACCTCCTCCGCCCCTACAACCCTCCCTATCTCTGTAACTTCCTCCAGCCCTATAACCCTCCGAGATCTCTGCGCTCCTCTAATTCTGGCCTCTTGCAAATCCCGATTTCCTTCGCCCCACCATTGGCGGCCGTGCCTTCAGCTGCCTGGGCCCCGAGCTCTGGAATTCCCTCCCTAAACCTCTCCGCCTCTCTCTCCTCCTTTAAGACGCTCCTTAAAACCGACCTCCTTGACACAGCTTTTGGTCACCTGTCCTAATATCTCTTTATGTGGCTCGGTGTCAAACCTTTGTTTGATAATCGCTCCTGTGAAGCGCCTCGAGACGTTTTACTACGTTAAAGGCGCTGTATAAATGCAAGTTGTTGCTGTTACTGCTGTTGTTGTTGTCACTGTATCACGGGGGGGGGGGGGGGAGAAAGGGGAAGTGCCATTGTGTTTTTAAACTGTGCAGGAAATGAGGGAATTTCCCCATGAACACAGATGAGTTCACTGCTGAACCCTGAGCCCGGGAGCATTCCTTTAATATTTCTAAAAGGTGACCACACCCTGACATTCTGAAGGGAAACTCCAGAGAAACAAAGGAAGGAGCAGGTCAGTGACGGCACCATCAGATCCGCGCTATCCTGAGAGCGTTCGTTCTTCACTGACTACAGAGCTGCCAACTCTGGTTCGATGTATCAACTGGAGGTTTCCTCACAGGACCGCCCACCTCCAACCAGAGGTGCCGACAATAGGGCCGGAATTTTGCCTATCTCGGCAGGGCCGGTGCGGGCGGTGGCCATGGCGGGTCACGACCCCGTTGCTGAAAATGACTTTCCCTGAATAGGGCCTATTAAGCCCGCCCAGCGCATTACCCGGCCCAATGAAATGGTGCGGGTCTGGTGACCTCGTTCATGATGTGTTTTCAGCCGGGATCTTTAAAGGGGCCGTGGCCACATTAGGTTTGACGCGATAGATGAAGTACAGATGACAGAAGCATTCTATCAATGGTGAGAAAGTTACCAAACCTGGAAAATTCCGGCCCAAGAATCAGTCTAGTGAACCTTCATAGAAACATAGAAGATAGGAGCAGGAGTAGGCCATTCGGCCCCTCGAGCCTGCTCCGCCATTTAATGAGATCATGGCTGATCATCCAAACTCAGTACCCTGTACCTGCCTTCTCCCCATATCCCTTGATCCCTTTAGCTTTAAGAAATATATCTAACTCCTTCTTGAATATATTTAATGACTTGGCCTCAACTACCTTCTGTGGTAGAGAATTCCACAGGTTCACCACTCTCTGGGTGAAGAAATTCTTCCTCATTTCTGTCCTAAATGGCTTACCCCTTATCCTTAGACTGTGAGCCCTGGTTCATTGCACTCCCTCTAAGGCAAATGTATCTCATCAAAAAGATGGCACCTCCGACAGTGTAGCACTGAGAGTGTGCTGGAGCCGGACTTGAACCCATAACCTTCGCATTCAGAAGTGAGAGTGCTACCCACTGAGCCACACTGGCACTGAGAGATGTTTGAACGTGCCTTTCTATGGAAACTTATGTACATTAATTTCACTGTTTGAAAGAAAGAACTTGCATTGATATAGCGCCTCAGGACGTCGCAAAGCACTTTGGCCCAAAATCTAGGCTGACGCTCCCAGCTGCGGTACTGAGGGAGTGCTGCACTGTCGGAGGTGCCGTCTTTCGGATGAGACATTAAACTGAGGCCCCGTCTGCCCTCTCAGTTGGACATAAAAGATCCCACGGCCACTATTTTGAAGAGCAGGGGAGTTCTCCCCGGTCTCCGGGGCCAATATTTATCCCTCAACCAACATCACTAAAACAGATGATCTGGTCATTATTGACATGAATCTTGTCATTCATGAAAGAAAGACTTATGAAATAATACTGAGTGGCCTGCAGGTGGCGCTGTCCAGGGTGAGTATAAATACTCGGGCACGGGCCCAGCTTGTGCAGGACATTCTTAACAGGAACCAGTGAAGGACACAACGCGACCTCCACGTTGTAAAACAGTTGATTAAAGCTTTGTTTAACGCTTAGACCAAGTGCCTAGTAGTTTTCTTACATCAATTATCACATTGCTGTTTGTGGGATCTTGCTGTGCGCAGATTGGCTGCTGCGTTTCCTACATTACCACAGTGACTACACTTCGAAAAGTACTTCATTGGCTGTAAAGCATTTTGGGATGTTCTGAGCTTGTAAAAGACGCTGTATAAAGTCTTCCCTTCTATCTTTGCCAGGACATTGTGACAACAGCACTGGGATTTAGCTTCGATGCAGCACAGAGAATGAATAATCGGGTGAGGCACCAATGGGAGCCCAGTGCTTGTGGAACAGCCCTTGAGCAAGAGTCGATGACTCCCAGACAGAGAAAGGGGGTGGGGGAGGAGCGGGGGTGGTGGTCGGTGAAAGAAACTGGTGGGAAAAGAATAAGAAAACCACGCTGGCAGGCGCAGTAAAACACTAACGGTCACAGAGGTCGAGCTGCCCACCTGTTGCTGAGGGAGATCCTGTGGGATGGGATGGGCCTCTGTGATGGCGTCACGTTCAGACAGCGATTGAGTTTACACAGACACGCCATGTGTTCTGCAGCTTCTAAATCCAGCGCCAGACGCAGACAGCAACATTCCCACAGATGCTGCGCCCCAGTCTGTGCTAATCAAAAAATAAAGTCGGACAAAACAGCTCTCTCACAGCTACAGTGCTCGGGAATAAACGTGCGATATCGTCGAGTCTCGGGACAGAGGGGCTTCCGCACGGTCCGTGCCAGATCAGCCGTGGCTCAGTGGGTAGCGCTCTCTCTCGCCTCTGAGTCAGGAGGTTGTGGGTTCGTCGTCCCACTCCAGGGACTTGAGCACAAAATCTAGGCTGACACAACAGTGCATTGCTGAGGGAGCGCCTCCCTGTTGGAGGGGCAGTACTGAGGGAGCGCCGCACTGTCGGAGGGGCAGTGCTGAGGGAGCGCCTCCCTGTTGGAGGGGCAGTACTGAGGGAGCTCCGCACTGTCGGAGGGGCAGTACTGAGGGAGCTCCGCACTGTCGGAGGGGCAGTGCTGAGGGAGCTCCGCACTGTCGGAGGGGCAGTACTGAGGGAGCTCCGCACTGTCGGAGGGGCAGTACTGAGGGAGCTCCGCACTGTCGGAGGGGCAGTACTGAGGGAGCTCCGCACTGTCGGAGGGGCAGTGCTGAGGGAGCGCCGCACTGTCGGAGGGGCAGTACTGAGGGAGCGTCGCACTGTCGGAGGGGCAGTACTGAGGGAGCGCCGCACTGTCGGAGGGGCAGTACTGAGGGAGCGCCGCACTGTTGGAGGGACAGTACTGAGGGAGCGCTGCAGTGTCGGAGGGGCAGTACTGAGGGAGTGCCGCACTGTCGGAGGGGCAGTGCTGAGGGAGCACCACACTGTCGGAGGGGCAGTGCTGAGGGAGCGCCGCACTGTCGGAGGGGCAGTACTGAGGGAGCGCCGCACTGTCGGAGGGGCAGTACTGAGGGAGCGCCGCACTGTCGGAGGGGCAGTACTGAGGGAGCGCCGCACTGTCGGAGGTGCCATCTTTCGGATGAGACATTAAACCGAGGCCCCGTCTGCTCTCTCAGATGGACGTAAAAGATCCCATGGCCATTATTTCGAAGAAGAGCAGGGGAGTTCTCCCCCGGTGTCCTGGGGCCAATATTTATCCCTCAATCAGCATCACTAAAACAGATGATCTGGTCATTATCACGCTGCTGTTTGTGGGAGCTTGCTGTGCGCAGATTGGCTGCCGCGTTTCCCACATTACAACAGTGACTACACTTCAAAAAAGTACTTCATTGGCTGTAAAGCGCTTTAGGATATCGTGAAAGGCGCTATAGAAATGCAAGTTCTTTCTTTTAGATCTGGTAACGGGGCCATTGGAGCAGGTCTCGCTGTTACTGCCCCTGGGCTCAGAGCACCGGTGGACAACGGGTAGGATCACACAACGTAACTCAGCCTGCCTGATCTGCCGGTTAAAGAAAGACCCGCATTTCATGGGGAAAATAAGGATGAGAATTTTTTTTTAAATCGAGGCAATGGCCGACCGGGAGTCAATGCAGGTTGGCGAGCACAGGGAGCGATGGGTGACCGGGACTTGGTGCGAGTTAGGATAAGCAGGGACCCCGGGTAGTTTAGAAACATAGAAACATAGAAAAATAGGAGCAGGAGTCGGCCATTCGGCCCTTCGAGCCTGCTCCGCCATTCAATATGATCATGGCTGATCCTCTATCTCAATACCATATTCCCGCTCTCTCCCCATACCCCTTGATGCCTTTTGTGTCTAGAAATCTATCTATCTCCTTCTTAAATATATTCAGTGACTTGGCCTCCACAGCCTTCTGTGGTAGAGAATTCCACAGGTTCACCACCCTCTGAGTGAAGAAATTTCTCCTCATCTCAGTCCTAAATGTCCTACCCCGTATCCTGAGACTGTGACCCCCTCGTTCTAGACCCCCCAGCCAGGGGAAACATCCTCCCTGCATCCAGTCTGTCTAGCCCGGTCAGAATTTTATACGTTTCAATGAGATCCCCTCTCATTCTTCTAAACTCTAGTGAATACAGGCCTAGTCAACCCAATCTCTCCTCATGCAACAGTCCTGCCATCCCAGGAATCAGTCTGGTCAACCTTCGCTGCACTCCCTCTATGGCAAGTATATCCTTTCTTAGCTAAGGAGACCAAAACTGCACACAGTACTCCAGGTGTGGTCTCACCAAGGCCCTGTACAACTGTAGTAAGACATCCTTGCTCCTGTACTCTAATACTCTGCCTTTCTGTTTTTCCTACCGAAGTGGATAACTTTCACATTTATCCACGTTATACTGCGTCCGCCATGTATTTGCCCACTCACTCAACTTGTCTAAATCGCCTTGAAGCCTCTTTGCATCCTCCTCACAGCTCACAATCCCACCTAGTTACGTGTCGTCAGCAATTTATTTTCCCTCACTGAGCCCAGGGGTGCTGAGGCCAATTGTAGCAACCCTGGACAACCCCTCCCCCACACCCTGGCATCGACTCAGCACAGCCCAGGATCGAACTTGGGGCTTTCCTGCTCTTTATGACTCAGTACCTTGGGAGAGGTCAAAATCTATTATTTCTCAAGCTCGAAATAACAAAGATAGCGAACAATCGAAGAAGAAAAAAAACATCCTCCTGCTTTGGTAAAAATTTACGCAATAAAAAGGGGAACTGACCTAGACTGAGAAATATAGCTCAGGGTGGGTGGCTGCATCAACATGACATAAATATAACCCTTGGAAGCTTAAATAAAAACCCGTGGGCACCTCAGACATCAATCTCTCAGTCTCCAGGCTGTACGGACCGGATCAATGCTGAGGTGGCCAACGTCAGCAGGGGTTATCTGTAGGGGCTTCGATTGACCTCGGCGTCAATAGAACGATGGAAAGTCTTGCGTCTCTACAGCACCTTCACCATCTCGGGAGGTCCCCAAGCGCTTTTACAGCCAGTGGAGTACTTTCTGAAGTGTGGTCGCTGTGGTAATGTAGGAAACGCGGCAGCCAATCTGCGCACAGCAAGATCCCACAAACAGCAATAAATGACCAGATAATCTGCTTTTTACTGATGTTGGTTGAGGGATAAATATTGACCCAGGACGACCGGGGAGAACTTCTCCCCTGCTCTTCTTCAAAATAGTGGCCGTGGGATCTTTTACGTCCAACTGAGAGGGCAGACGGGGCCTCGGTTTAACGTCTCTTCTGAATGACGGCACCTCCGACAGTGCGGCGCTCCCTCAGTACTGCGCTGGGAGTGACAGCCTAGCTTTTGGGCCAAAGCGCTCTGGTACATCCTGAGGCGCTATATCAATGCAAGTTCTTTCTTTCAAACAGTGAAATTAATATACATAAGTTTCCATAGAAAGGCATGTTCAAACATCTCTAAGTGCCAGTGTGGCTCAGTGGGTAGCACTCTCACTTCTGAATGCGAAAGTTATGGGTTCAAGTCCTGCTCCGGCACTCTCTCAGTGCTACACTGTCGGAGGTGCCATCTTTTTGATGAGATACACTTGCCTTAGAGGGAGTGCAACGAAGGTTCACCAGACTGATTCCTGGGATGGGGGGATTGTCCTATGAGGACAGATTGAGTAAACTAGGCCTATATTCTCTAGAGTTTAGAAGAATGAGAGGTGATCTCATTGAAACATACAAAATTCATACAGGGTTTGACAGGGTAGATGCTGAGAGGATGTTTCCCTCTGGCTGGGGAGTCTAGAACCAGGGGTCACAGTCTCAGAATAAGGGGTCGGCCATTTAGGACTGAGATGAGGAGAAATTTCTTCACTCAGAGGGTGGTGAATCTTTGGAATTCTCTACCCCAGAGGGCTGTGGAGGCTCAGTCGTTGAGTATATTCAAGACAGAGATCGATAGATTTTTGGACTCTGAGGGATTCAAGGGATATGGGGATAGGGCGGGAAAGTGGCGTTGAGGTCGATGATCAGCCATGATCTTATTGAATGGCGGAGCAGGCTCGAGGGGCCGTACGGCCGACTCCTGCTCCTATTTCTTACGTTAAACCGAGGCCTCATCTGCCTGCTCAGGTGGATGCAAAGAAGATCCCAGGGCATTTCTTGGGAAGAACAGGGGAGTTCTCCCAGCGTCACGACCAAGATTCCTCCCTCAACCAAAACAGATTATCTAATTGTGTCTTCATTTCCTGTTTATGAGATTTCACTGTGTGCGAGTTGTGTTTGCCAACACAACAAGAGATACTGCATTTCAAAAACCGAATCCATTGGCTGCAAAATAGCTCTGCGATAGGAAAAGGCACGAGTTAAAGTTCTTCCTCTGGACGTTGGCCATTATAGTGCCTGATTTATTTATATCTCAGAGGGGAAACATCTGTCACACACATCCCAAATAAAAAATGAGTGAATTTTTGTTCGCATTTATATATATATATATATTTCTTTTAAAACTTTCACCTCTCTTGTGAGATCATATAATTCCCCGTCACACACACACACACTCAAACCGCAGGGTGATATCACTTGCTGCGAGTCATGCCTCCTAACCAGGAATCAGCCGCGACCACAAGGGTCGCAGGTCAGCCACGTTGCCTGTCCCTGTTTGAGGAAATGGTCTAACGGCTCCTCGCCTGACAGCAGCTCAAAAAATACCGACCCTCCAGCCCACGCTGCAGTCGCTCGTTCCTGTTATAGCCTCGTGGTACCCAGCTGCTCCTGAGTTAGAAAACAAAGTTGGCCCTTAACGAGTAAATAACATTGACGCTACAGCGCAGCCCCCGTCCCGTATCTCTCACTTCCACTGTTTCTTCTTCAAAGCCTACTCCTTCCACATCAAAAAAAATCCGAACGCAAAGAAAACAAGGGGGGGGGGGGGGGACGTATAGAAGATGTTTCCGCTTGTGGGGGAGACCAGAATTAGGGACCATCAATATAAGACAGTCACTAATAAATCCCTGATGTGGAGTTGGACTGGGGTGGACAAAAGTGAGAAGTCGCACAACACCAGGTTATAGTCCAACAGTTTTATTTGAAATCACGAGCTTTCGGAGCGCTGCTCCTTCGTCAGGTCCTTCTTCACCTGACGAAGGAGCAGCCGCTCCGAAAGCTTGTGATTTCAAATAAAGCTGTTGGACTATAACCTGGTGCTGTGCGACTTCTCACTAATAAATCCAATGGGGAATTCAGGAGAAGTTTCTTCACCCAGAGAGTGGGGAGAATGTGGAACTCGCTGCCACAGGGAGCGGTTGAGGCGAATAGTGTAGATGCATTTCAGGGGAGGCTAGATAAGCACATGAGGGAGAAAGGAATAGAGGGATATGTTGATGGGGTGAGATGAAGAGGGGCGGGAGGAGGCTCGTGTGGAGCATAAACACCGGCACGGACCAGTTGGGCCGAATGGCCTGTTTTTCTGTTGTAAATACTGTGTAAAGGGAGTGGAACAACAACAACAACTTGCATTTATACAGCGCCTTTAACGTAGTAAAACGTCCCCAGGGCACCTCACAGAAGCGATTATGAAACAAAATTTGACCCCGAGCCACATAAGGAGATATTGGGACAGGTGACCAAAAGCTTGGTCAAAGAGGCAGGTTTTAAGGAGCGTCTTAAAGGAGGGGAGAGAGAGAGAGGCGGAGAGGTTTAGGGAGGGAATTCCAGAGCTCAGGGCCCAGGCGGCTGAAGGCACGGCCGCCAATGGTAGACCGATGGAAATCGGGGATGCGCAAGAGGCCAGAATTAAAACGAGGGATGATGTGAATGTGAAGCTGAATGAAATTGAAGGAATTCCCCTGATGACTCAGTGATTACATGCCCCACTAACCCCATATTATACTAAACTATACAGATGAGGATGGTGCAGCTTTGATTTCTACTCTGTCTTATAAAGTAGTCTCAGTCAGGGCCGGGGTGCACTGAGTATACGTGCCCCCGTGAATGCTTTCATAGAAAGACAGACTTGCATTTATATAGCACCTTTCACAACATCAGGACGTCCCAAAGCGCTTTACAAGCAATTATTTACTTTTTTTTGAAGTGTAGTCACTGTTGTAATGTAGAAAACGCGGCAGCCAATTTGCGCACAGCAAGCTCCCACAAACAGCAATGCGCTAATGGCTAGATAAGCTGTTTTAGTGATGTTGTTTGAGGGATAAATATTGGCCCCAGGACACCGGGGAGAACTCCCCCCTGCTCTTCTTCGACTAGTGGCCGCGGGATCTTTTACGTCCGCTTGAGAGGGCAGACGGGGCCTCGGTTTAACGTCTCATCCGAAAGACGGCACCTCCGACAGTGCAGCGCTCCCTCAGGACTGGCACTGGGAGTGTCGGCCTGGATTATGTGCTCAAGTCAAAATCTCAGGGGGTGTGGGGTTAAGCATGACTGCTCTTTCAAAGAGCTAGCACCTGGCACGATGGACCGAATGGCCTCTTTCTGTGTTGTACCTTTCTCTGGAGTCTCTGGAGCGGGACCTGAACTCACAACCTCCTGCCTCAGAGGCGAGAGTGCAACCCAATGAGCCACGGCTCACAGGTAGTGGTACAGTCGGACCCCTAATCATGTAGTTTACCTTTCAGCAGCCTGAGAGTTGTCAGTCTGTATTTATCAATGTTATTACCACAACTCATTAGCGTCCTGTTAGAGGCCCATTATTCGGCTTGCATTACAACCCCAGGAGTGAATGAATTTCAAAAAACAGACCCCACCACCACACAATGAGCTTTCAGAATGATCCTGCTCGAGCTGGCCTGGAGTTGGACTGAGGGGGGAGTGAGAAACTGGGATAACCCCTGAAATCAGAGCTGGGTCACCAAAAGAAAGACTCGCATTTCTATAGCGCCTTTCACCACCTCAGGACGTCTCAAAGTGCTCTACAGCCAATGAAGTACTTTTTGAAGTTTGGTCACTGTTGCAATGTAGGAAACACGGCAGCCAAGTTGCGCACAGCAAGCTCCCACAAACAGCAATGTGATAATGATCAGATCATCTGTTTTTTAGTGATGCTGATTGAGGGGTAAATATTGGCCCCAGGACACCGGGGATACTCTCCCCTGCTCTTCTTCGAAATAGTGTCCTGGGATCTTTTACGCCCACCTGAGAGAGCAGACGAGGCCTCGGTTTAATGTCTCACCCAAAAGACGGCACCTCCGACAGTGCGGCACTCCCTCAGCACTGCACTGGAGTGTCAGCCTAGATTTTACGCTCAAGTCTCTGGAGTGGGACTTGAACCCACAACCTTCTGACTCAGAGGCGAGGGTGCTGCCCACTGAGCCACGGCTGACACTAACACAGCCAGGATGTGTTCGAACATTTTTTTTATTATAATGGCTCCCCTCCTCTGGTGGGATGGCTTAGTTGGTTAATCCAAAGCAGTAGGTGTGCCACACAGTTAGAGAAGGTCTCAGTATCACTTCCTGCTCTGTGATGGGTTTCCTGATCTCGAACGACACTGTGGGAGGGGCAACACCATTGTCCTCGGTATCGAGATTGAGGAGGGGAAATCGGCCTGGGTTCCTGCTGCTGATCCGGAGCAGGCTTGGTTGTGATGCTCCCCACAACCTGTCCAGATCCTCACACCTTAAACATTCACTCCCTCCACCACCGGCGCACCGTGGCTGCAGTGTGTACCATCTACAAGATGCACTGCAGCAACTCGCCAAGGCTTCTTCGGCAGCACCTCCCAAACCCGCGACCTCTTCCACCTAGAAGGACAAGGGCAGCAGGCGCATGGGGACACCACCACCTCCAAGTTCCCCTCCAAGTGACACACCATCCTGACTTGGAAATATA
>CM059451.1:16240623-16295456 GCA_030390025.1 Squalus acanthias
ACTGCCGATTCTCTACGAGCCCGTCTCACCCAACTGGAGAAGACCAATTTCACCCCAAGCGTCAGTAAGATATTTTGGATTAATTGTACAGGAATTGCCAAATCAACTTCAAGATAGATAAGTGTGAGGCGGTGCAGTTTGACCGGGGCAATAAGGAGGCCTGCATACTCCTTCTCTGACTGGGGTAGCGGAGCGAAGGGATCCGGGTGTACAGATACACAAATCACAATGGGCCGTATTTTGCGACCCACGTGGGTGCTTACGAGGTGGGTATGCGTCCATGGGGCGTGCGCTAAAATTCGGCGCTTGCGATCTGTCAGGATCGCACGCATCCCCGGGAGATGGGCCTCTGCGGGTGGAGCGTTGCGCTTTTTGCCAGAGAATTCTTACGCCTGTGCAATAAGGTAAGGTTATTGTTTTAGCTCCTTTAAAACATTTAAATTTATTTTTCAAAAAATTAAATTTTTGTTTAAAATATTGAATTAAATGACATTTTAATTTATTTTATATAATGTCATGGTTTTTCTTTATTTATTTCGGTGTGTTGGTGCATTTTTTGCAGTCACCCCCATTCATACTTTTGTCAGTTCTGTGCGTACGGACCTGTCGAAAGTGTGATGGGGGGGATTCCTTTCTTCCATTGGTTCGCCATGGCCCACGTGATCCCGGGGGGGCGCTTGCGAACCTCACGCGTCCCCCGGGATACCTGGGCCTCTGCGCACTTCCACCAGGAGAGGCCCGGGATCAGAAGCCTGGGGATCCACGGAACCAGCAGGTAAGTTAGTAGATTTTTTTTCCGATCGGAGGCATCCGCCCGCACCAAGGGCTCGATTTTATTAACGGAGGCGGGTTGAGGGCGGGCCCGCTGCTCATCAGCTTTCGGACCCGCTGCCGGCTCCCAGCACTTCCGATTTTGGCTTCGTTGGCCTCGTTACGGCCGACGTGCAGGTCCCTCCTTCTTCTCAGGCAGTCCCTCGGAACCGAGGACGACTCGCTTCCACACTAAAGATGAGTTCTCAGGTGACTGATGAGTCCAATGTGGGACCGACAGTCTCGGTCACAGGTGGGGCAGACGGTGGTTGAAGGGGCGGGTGGGTGGGGTGCTTGGGTTGACGTGCGCTCCTTGCGCTGCCTGCGCTTGGCTTCCGCTTGCTCCCGGCGAAGAGACTCGAGGTGTTTGGCGCCTTCCCGGATGCTTCTCCTCCACTTTGTGCGGTCTTGGGCCAGGGATTCCCAGGTGTCGGTGGGGATGTTGCACTTTTTCAAGGAGGCTTTGAGGGTGTCCTTGAAGTGTTTCCTCTGCCCACCTGGGGCTCTCTTGCCGTGTCGGAGCTCCGAGTAGAGCGCTTGTTTTGGGAGTCTCGTATCGGGCATGCGGACGATGTGGCCCGTCCATCGGAGCTGATCGAGCGTGGTCAAAGCTTCGATGCTGGGGATGTTGGCCTGAGAGAGAACACTGACGTTGGTGCGCCTATCCTGCCAATGGATTGGCAGGATAGGCGATTGCTTGCAGGATGTCAGTTTCTCGCGTCGGATGACACGTTGTTTGTTTGGAAGTTTAAAGGGGCCATGTCCCCTTTGCATACAAATGTCATTGGGATGGCTTGGTGCTGTATTATCTTGTAAAGGGGAGTTGACAACGACTGTTCTAAGCAAAATTTAATGAATGATATTGCTGGTCATATTATTCCAGAAAGAGATTCATGATTTTTTGATATACGACTTTATTATCTGACTATGAAATGAAAAAGATGTCAGATGTGTTCCAATCATTTGCTTAGTGATATTAATGCTTTTTTCTCTGAAAGGTGCTGGGAGCTGCAGGAATGGCAGCCCCAAAAACTAAGGCTGCACCCAGGTTCAATGAGGTCTCTCTCCATGCTCTTGTGGAGGGAGTTAGAGGACGTCAGGAGCTCCTCTTCCCTGGAAATGGAAGGAGGAGGCCTCCTCAGCAAACCAAGGCAGCTTGGCTGCAAATTGCTGAGGAGGTGAGCTCGAGGTCTGTGTACAGACACACATGGGTTCAGTGTGGAAAAAGGTTTAATGATCTGCTGAGATCACCTTGTGTGGCCTCTGTGTTCTGGGAATTGGAAGTTCAAGAGTGAGGGCTCAGGGCGATTTCCATGTAGAATGATGGTGGTGACACTGACCACCGTTTATTGGACAGATGATGCCTGCGGTTTGAAACTGTCGGACTTATATTCATCTCCATGTGCCAGCCACCTGTGGTTGAAGCGTTAGCTTACGTGAATCTGGCATGGCTCAGTGCATCCCTGCCTGACGGCCAGCAATGTGGTCGCCTGCTGCTGGATTGGCCACATCTGGCCGCGCAAGGCGTCACTCCCCGTCCTCCTGCTCATCCTCTTCCTCGTCCTCTTCATCTTCCTCCAAGGAGGTGGTGTGCTGAGCCACTCGTTCATCCGGCAGCACTAAGCCGCGGCTGCTCTTCCTCCGAATCTGACGACCAGGATGAGAGGATGTAAATGGTTCCCATCCCGTTGTTATAGGTTTCAGTTGAGGCAAGAAGCTTGCAAGCGCACACTCAAAGTGGCCTGAAATTATTCCCAATCAGTTCAAACAGCAGATGTGTGTCAGCTTGACCAGTCACAAGGTCAGTAGATTTGCAAAATCTTATCCCAAAACTCCAACAAAGTTGTTGCATTTGAATGCCAGCCATGTTACAGGAGCGCTTTTAAAGTTCTGCACCAATAATGACTACAGATCATGTCCTCCACCAACTCGTCTCCTTGCAGCTGGACTGTTTCTGACAAGACGGGAAACAGGAGCCAGAGTCACGAAAATGGGAAACCTCTGTCAAAGTAGGATTATCAAGGCAATTAACTGCCTTAACTACCTGTCCCACGAGTTGGAGTCGGGTCAGTTTGGGAGCAGCTGAACAGACACTCACGAAAATCGGGTGGGGGCGGGATGGAGGCGGGTTGGGCGTCTGAAGCCACTTTTTTCCGATTTTCGCAGCTGACACGCCTCCAAACCCGCCTCCTCAGGGCTATTAAAATCGAGCCCGAAGCCTCCGATGAGAAATTCAGGGTCTAAAAGTAGCGACACAGGTTAATCAGGCCATAAGAAAAGCAAACCAAGCACTGCGGTGCATTTCTAGAGGGACAGAATTGAAAAGCAGGGAAGTTATGTTAAACTTGGATCGAACCTTGGTTAGACTGCACTTGGAGCACTGTGCACAGGTTCTGGTCTCCATATTACAAAAATGATATCGAGACACTGGAGAAGGTGCAATAAAGATTTACAAGGATGATAACAGAACTGAGCGGTTATACCTATCAGGAAAGACTGAACAGGCTGGGCAGCATCTGTGGAGAGAGAGAAACAGAGTTAACGTTTCAGATCGATGACCCTTCGCCAGAACTGGTAAAAGCTGGAGATGGAACAGGTTATTAAGCGAGTGCAGGGGAAGGGGGGAGGGGAGGAAAGAACAAAAGGGAAGGTCGGTGATAGGATGGAAGGCAGGAGAGATTAAGAGACAAAAGGGGATGATGGTGCAAGAACTTCCCTTTTGTTCTTTCCTCCCCTCCCCCCTCTCCCTGCCCTGCACTCGCTTAATAACCTGTTCCATCTCCAGCTTTTTCCAGTTCTGACGAAGGGTCATCGACCTGAAACGTTAACTCTGTTTCTCTCTCCACGGATGCTGCCTGACCCGCTGAGTATTTTCAGCATTCTCTGTTTTTATTTCAGATTTCCAGCATCCGCAGTATTTTACCTTTGAACAGGCTGGGGCTCTTTTCTCTAGAAAAGAGAAGGCTGAGGGGGCGACCTGATAGAGGTCTTTAAAATTATGAAGGTGGTTCGATAGGGTAGACGCAGAGAAGATGTTTCCACTTGTGGGGGGGACCAGAACTAGGAGCCGTAAATACAAGACAGTCACTAATAAATCCAACAGGGAATTATGAAGAATAAGACTTGGGTCGAAGGTTACCAACTTTTTCCACGGGCTTATAAATGTCACTGACCAGCTGCCTTATAGGATCATGTGACAGTTCATGATACACCTCCCCTTTAATAACCGTTCAAACGACACAAACAGTGAAAATGAAACCTGGTCTCCTAGTAACTTGTTGCAGTGTTACACTCATATTTCACTTCCTTCTAAAGTTTACACTCTCCTGTTTGAGGGGCTGCGAACTTTTGTTTCAATGTTTTAAGAAACCAAAAGGAGATTTATGTTTTCGGTCATTTGCTCATTTTAGTTTAAATATAGACGCACCGAAAACCCACTTCATACTTGCACCTGGTTTTCCCCTGAAGTTAGCCAACTGCGGACAATATTTCCCACGGTGAATTTACAGGGTTTTTGCGTTAGAGGGTAGGAGGTAGAGTATCCAAACCCTCCAGGATTGCCCTGGGCTCTCCGGGAGTTAAGAACTAATGTCCAGGACACTGCTACCAGCAAAACCCAGGAGGAAAACATTAGGGCATTAAAAAAAAAAATTCTGCTCCTAAAATAAAATAATTTCTTTGGAGGCTTCGGTGTCAGCCGTGGCTCAGTGGGTAGCACCCTCGCCTCTGAGTCAGAAGCCCGTGGGTTCCGGCCCCACTCCAGAGGCCGACACTCCCAGTGCAGTGCTGAGGGAGCGCCGCACTGTCGGAGGTGCCGTCTTTCGGATGAGACGTTAAACCGAGGCCCCGTCTGCTCTCTCGGGTGGACGTAAAAGATCCCACGGCCACGATTTCGAAGAAGAGCAGGGGGGAGTTCTCCCCGGTGTCCTGGGGCCAATATTTATCCCTCAACCAGCATCACTAAAAAACAGATGATCTGGTCATTTATCACGTTGCTGTTTGTGGGAGCTTGCTGTGCGCATATTGGCTGCCGCGTTTCCTACATTACAACAGTGACCACACTTCAAAAAAGTACTTCATTGGCTGTAAAGTGTTTTTGGGATGTCCTGAGGTCGTGAAAGGTGCTGTTGAAATTCAAGTGTGATTAAAAAAATATCTGAGATGGGGAAAAAGGGCAGTTTGACTGGCAATCAAAAATCAGCCAATCGGGTAATGAAGAGTCTGTTTGCTTTCCGATTGGTGGGGAGGCAGGGCGCCGTGAGATTGGCTGTGTCGGTGACCAATGACGGGAGGTGGTTGGAGGTCATGCGATGACACCTCCAGGAAGACGTCCAACCAGAGCTTGCAACCCCTAGAAGGAGGGATTATTGTGAATATTAAGATGGGAAAGCTCCCCCTGTGAGCTTAATGGGTTACGGCGTTGTGTGACTAGAGCCATGCACGGAGGAGGCCCCAAGCTCGATTTTCAGGCTGTGCTGAGTTCAGTCATTCTAAGCCTGGCCTCAGATGAACTGGGACTGAAAGTTCGGCCCATCCAGTGACCCTGGCTGGAATCAGGTAGTCCATTCCACAGCCTCACATCCCCTCATCTACAAAGTTTTTTGAAACATACAAGATTCTGATGGGGATTGACAGGGTAGATGCTGAGAGGCTGTTTCCCCCTGGCTGGAGAGTCTAGAACCAGGGGTCACAGTCTCAGGATAAGGGGTCGGCCATTTAAGACCGAGATGAGGAGGAATTTCTTCACTCAGAGGGTTGTGAATCTTTGGAATTCTCTACCCTAAAGGGGCTGTGGTCGTTGAGTATATTCAAGACTGAGATCGATAGATTTTTAGCCTCTAGAGGAATCAAGGGATATGGAGATCAGGCAGGAAAGTGGAGTTGAGGTGGAAGATCAGCCATGATCTTATTGAATGGCAGAGCAGGCTCGAGGGAGCAGAGGGGGCCTCAGTTTAATGTCTCATCCGAAAGACGGCACCTCTGACAGTGCAGCACTCCCTCAGTAATACACTGGGAGTGTCAGCCTGGATTTTGTGCTCGAGTCTCTGGAGTGGGATGGAGTGGGACTGTGAACCCACAATCTTCTGACTCAGAGGCGAGCGTGCTGCCCACTGAGCCACGGCTAATGGGAGCTGCAGGCACTCAAACCTCACAAAAGGAGGACAACACAAAGAGCTCGTTATTGATCCAGTCCATTCTCCGAGCACTCTACTGCTGTCAAGGTGAAACCGCTGCTCCATTTCCCAATCCCCTCACCTTGACAGGGACCGAGAATAGTTTCTACACACAACACGACCCCGTTGTACAGAATTAAAGAGATTGCCGTAGCACGCTCACCAGGGGCTGATGTCAATGGTGTGAGGTTTTTACCTGACCAGAGACTGGGCGAGACAAGTGGAAACATCTTCCAGAGATACTGCAAACAGAAGTGGAGTCTAACCAACCTATTATGTAAACAGATTCGCTACTTAAAAAATGAAAAATGCACGCACACACACACAGACAGACACGCACAGACAGACACACAGACAGACACACACGCAATGGTTTGTTTTTCTGTTTTATTCAATGTGCTCAGGTCCTGTATCCAGCGACACGTTTTTCTGTCAGTTGAGAAAGAAAGACCGACTTTCATTTCTCCAGCGCCTTTCACCGCCTCGGCACGTCCCAAAGCGCTTCACAGCCAATGGAGTACTATTTTGAAGTGTAGTCACTGTTGTAATGTAGGAAACGCGGCAGCCAATTTGCGCACAGCAAGCTCCCACAAACAGCAATGACTCCATTTTATAAAGTACTTCATTGGCTGTAAAGCACTTTGGAATGTCCTGAGATCGTGAAAGGTGCTGTAGAAATACAAGTCTGTCTGTCTGTCTTTCTCTTTCTTTCTTTCTCTCTTTCTTTCTCGCTTTCTTTCTTTCTCTTTCTTTCTTTCTCTCTTTTGTTCTCTTTTTTTCTCTTTCTCTTTCTCTCTTTCTTCCTTTCTTTCTCTCTTTCTTCCTTTCTTTCTCTCTTTCTTTCTCTCTTTCGTCCTTTCTTTCTCTCTTTCTTTCTCTTTCTTCCTTTCTTTCTCTCTTTCTTTCTCTCTTTCTTCCTTTCTTTCTCTCTTTCTTTCTCTCTTTCGTCCTTTCTTTCTCTCTTTCTTTCTCTCTTTCTTTCTTTCTTTCTTTCTCTCTTTCACTTTCTTTCTCTCTTTCCCACATTACAACAGTGACTCCACTTCAAAAGTGCTTCATTGGCTGTAAAGCGCTTTGAGACGTCCGGTGGTCATGAAAGGCGCTATAGAAATGCAAGTCTGTCTTTTTTTTTCTTTCTTTCGTTCGTTCGTTCGTTCTTTCTCTCTCTCAGCTCAGGATCGATCAGGCTGCAAACAGTCTGAGACAGTGGCTGAGAAGGGGATTGGAATCGGGGCCGCAGGTATGGAATTAGGGCCGGGGGGTGGGGGGGGGGGGGGGTTGAAGACGATGGTTTTAGTCTTACCAATGCTCAGCCGGTGGAAAGTGCAGCTCATCCAAGACTGGATGTCGGACAACATAAATCAGTCAACGCAGCGGCAGTGAAGGCGGGGGGGGGGGGGTGGCGGAGAGGTAGAGCTGGGTGTCATCGGCGTGCACATGGAAATTGATCCCGTGGTGATTCAAGCCTGGAATGGTGGCAGGAAGGCAGAGGAGTAGAGATGGGTTGGGGTAGGGAATGGTGGGCGGGGGTGGGTGGGGTGGGGGAAGGGACAAAGTACCCAAGTGGGCAGAAGTAAAAGGGTGAGTTGGCTGGTTGACAGGAAAGGGAGGAGACCGGAGACAATTCATACCTTTGTTTGTGTGTTTAGTCTGCTGACTAGGTACACGAGGGATGGGATGATGTAACCTTCTCTCTGTTGGCCTATCATTGGCTAGTAGTGATGTAATGTGCCTCAATTCTATCACATCGGCAGTGGAAAATCAATGCTGTAGAAGAATGCAGCGTGACCTGCTTCTGATTGGTTGAGGGGGAAGATTTAAATGTGAATGGGATGGTGCAAAGTGCCCGTACCTCTGAGTGACCCAATCAGAAACAACGCTCAGGCAAATGCCATTTCCACCACCTCACTGCAGAGTTCGATCAGAAGCCGCCCACACTGGGGGACTTTAGGCAAATAGTTTTCAAGTGTGAATCATCTCAACATGACGCATACCGTCGTCAAGATGTTTTCAGGGCCATTTTGCTGGCAGCTGCCTCAAGGGCACCGTCAAAGATTTGTGCTCACGATGTTCTTAGCGATGTTTTGAAGAGGGGAGGGGGGAAGGAAATTCTCCCTGGATGATGAATCTTTTGGCTCATTTTCACCCGGATTTCTCACCTCCTCCACCCACCCCCCACCCCACCCCCTTCTAACCTGAGCCTCCCAGGGACGTGAGGACAGATGTACTGAGTGGGCTCTCCCAGAGAGAAGCCTGCCTGTCACACAGGCCCACAGCCCCCTTGATTTCCCAACCAGCCCTCCCTGCAAGCTCCACATCGCTCCGGGGGCGCCTGATTGGGGGCTCGGCCCCAGGGTACGAGCAGCACCTTGATATTAAGTCACCGTTCTGCGGGTGTGAGTCTTGAGCTATCCGACTGTGGGAAGCCTCACACACGAGCGGCGTCTATTGACTTCCACACAGGTTCGTGTCCCAGCAGGGATCAGGAAGCACTGAGGCCAATTGTGATGCGAAGTTATCAACAGCCGTGGCTCAGTGGGCAGCACTCTCTCTCTCGCCTCTGAGGCAGAAGGTTGTGGGTTCAAGTCCCACTCCAGAGAGTTGAGCCCGTAATCCACGCTGACACTCCCAGTGCAGTGCTGAGGGAGTGCTGCACTGTCGGAGGTGCCGTCTTTCAGATGAGATGTTAAATCGAGGCCCCGTCTGCCCTCTCAGGTGGATGTGAAAGATCCCATGGCACTATTTCGAAGAAGAGCAGGGGGGGGAGTTCTCCCCGGTGTCCTGGACAATATTTATCCCTCAACCAACATCACTAAAAACAGATTATCTGGTCATTATCACGTTGCTGTTTGTGGGAGCTTGCTGTGCACAAAAAGGCTGCCGCGTTTCCCACATTACAACAGTGACTGCACTTCAAAAAGTACTTTAATTGTCTGTAAAGCGCTTTGGGACGTCCTGAGGTGGTGAAAGGCGCTGTAGAAATGTAAGTCTTTCTTTCCACCAAAGTCGTTGGTTGTGACAGGTTTTGGGATGTGCTCAGGTTCTGTATAAACACAAGTTTGCTCTTTCTGCCTAACCGTAGGGCGCCAATCTCCCCAGACTCCAGCTCTTGAATCGGCAAATATGAAATCCTTAAGAAACAGCAGGACGGAGGCGAGGAACGCTTGGGATTTTCTGCATGGATGGGCTGAAAGGCCTTGCTCATCTGTACCCATCATTTGACATTAACACACCGTGTGACTCATGCAAGCTGGCAACTTGTTTGTGCAGACTATCAGTATCGGATTCATGACATTAATTTTCCTTCCTCACCTGATAAATACCCAGATTGTGCACTTCCTAACCTTCCTGTGAAAAGAGCTATCACTTGCAAACGTAATGTAAGGCGTCACATTTACTGTAATGTGTGTGCGGTTAGCCATTGCTTGCTTCCTATTGCCTTAGCTCTCAGGTCCCTTTCAAAGGCAACAGGGGTAATCCCGTGCTCCCAATCAGGAGCTGCACTCCCAGGGATTGTGAGTCTGAGAATCAGGGCGACAATATCGCAGCTGTCTCTGACCCAGGAATCACAGGATCACGGAATAACCCCTAACAGTTCCTGAATCAGAAGGTCGTGGGTTCAAGTCCCACTCCAGCGACTTTGGCACATTATCTCGGCTGACACTCCCAACGCAGTACTGAGGGAGTGCCGCACTGTTGGAGGGGCAGTACTGAGGGAGCGCCGCACTGTCGGAGGGGCAGTACTGAGGGAGCGCTGCACTGTCGGAGGGGCAGTACTGAGGGAGTGCTGCACTGTCGGAGCGGCAGTACTGAGGGAGCGCCGCACTGTCGGAGGGGCAGTACTGAGGGAGCGCCGCACTGTCGGAGGGGCAGTACTGAGGGAGTGCCGCACTGTCGGAGGGGCAGTACTGAGGGAGAGCCGCACTGTCGGAGGGGCAGTACTGAGGGAGCGCCGCACTGTCAGAGGGCAGTACTGAGGGAGCGCTGCACTGTCAGAGGGGCAGTACTGAGGGAGAGCCGCACTGTCGGAGGGGCAGTACTGAGGGAGCGCCGCACTGTCGGAGGGGCAGTACTGAGGGAACGCCGCACTGTCGGAGGGGCAGTACTGAGGGAGCGCTGCACTGTCGGAGGGGCAGTACTGAGGGAGTGCTGCACTGTCGAAGGTGCCGTCTTTCGGATAAGACGTTAAACCGAGGTTCTGTCTGCCTCTCAGGTGGACGTAAAAGATCCCATGGCCACTATTGGAAGAAAAGCTGGGGAGTCCTGGCCAATATTTATCCGCGTTTCCTACATTACAGCAGTGACTACCCTCCAAAAAGTACTTCATTGGCTGTAAAGCGCTTTGGGACATCCTGAGGTGGTGAAAGGCGCTGGAGAAATGCAAGTCTTTCTTTCTATCTTTCTCCCGGGGTAGAGGAGGCTGTGCATTGAGAAACGGAGGGTTGAGAATGCCAACACAAAAGATATCGTACGTTACAGCGCCAGTTCCGAGAGCGTGGTGCTGTGACGACCTTCTCCGCCCACAAATCCCGACCTGTTGCGATCTCCGAGGGTCGGCAGGTGGGGGTGGCGCTCAAAGAGTCGTCAGCAGCTCCCAGGAGCCGCTGAAGAGCCCGGCATCCTGGCGGAGCCGGTGACGCTCCGAGTCTCCCTTTCTCACGAGCCGATCCTAAGCCTGGGTAAACCGGACTTCCAGCAAAAACATTCCTGCTCCTTCGCAAGCCCCCAGCTGTAGAAACAGAGAAACATAAGACAGCCGGCAGCAAGTTATGTATCTCAATCCCGACGTTACGCACTCTGCTTACTAAAAATACTCGTAAAATGGTGTTATAGGGCAGTTGCTTTGCAGCAAGATAGGCAGATGGGATTTTAGTGACCAATATAAAGAAAAGTAAGAGAGACTTGCATTTCTCTAGCGCCTTTCACGACCTCAGGACGTCCCAAAGCGCTTCACAGCCAATGAAGTACTTTTTGAAGTGTAGTCACTTTTGTAATGTAGGAAACGCGGCAGCCAATTTGCGCACAGCAAGCTCCCACAAACAGCAATGTGATAATGGCCAGATCATCCGTTTTAGTGATGTTGGTCAAGGGATAAATATTGGCCCCAGGACACCGGGGAGAACTCCCCCTGCTCTTCTTCGAAATAGTGCCCGTGGGATCTTTTACACCCACCTGAGAGAGCAGACGGGGCCTCGGTTTAACGTCTCATCCGAAAGACGGCACCTCCGACAGTGCAGCGCTCCCTCAGCACTGCACTGGGAGTGTCAGCCTAGATTACGTAAAGTCCCTGGAGTGAGGTTTCAATCCACAACCTTCCAACTCAGAGGTGAGAGAGTGCTGCCCACTGAGCCATGGGCCAAAGCTGAACAGAGAGTGAGTTTACTGGACTAGTTTTCTAAAACTGAAATTGAGTTATAAACAGTTAACATCTGGTAAAGAGTGCAGGGGGATTTATCAGGGCACAGCTTTCAATGGCAGTATATATATTGTATGAATAATCACTTGAATGTGAATAAATATGTTTAAGGCTTGTCAGAGGTTCGATGGGTCGGTGCACTGTGCACTGTGCTGATCAGTAAAGTCTCAGATTTAATCCCTGGGTCTTTGTTGAGTGAGTTGATCCCACCCGGTTACCTTGTGCATATCCGTCACCTGGTCACAGCGGCATTTCGACTACAAGAGTCCTCACAACAACCGACAAAGTCGATATGAGGAAGGAATGGTCCTGGAGAAGCCAGGGTAAGGGCGGGGGGGGGGGTGGGGGGGGGGTGGGGGGGGGGGGTGAATTACCAGCCTGTGGTCCTTGCTGGAAAGTACATGCACACTGGATGAAAACTGCGCAGCCCCCCTCGGTTAAATAGTCTGCTAGCACTCACTGTTGAAGCTCACAACATTACAATGGTCACTTGGGAGAGGTACTGGCGAGACTAGATAAACTGGACAAAATTTGACACCGAGTCACATAAGGAGATATGGGGACAGGTGACCAAAAGCTTGGTCAAAGAGGTCGGTTTTAAGGAGCGTCTTAAAAGGAGGAAAGAGAGAGGCGGAGAGGTTTAGGGAGGGAATTCCAGAGCTTAGGGCCCAGGCAGCTGAAGGCACGGCCGCCAATGGTGGAACGAAGAAAATAGGAGATGCACAAGAGGCCTGGAATTGGAGGAGCGCAGAGATCTCGGAGGGTTGTGGGGCTGGAGGAGGTTACAGAGATTGGGAGGGGCGAGGCCATGGAGGGATTTGAAGACAAGCAGATATCCTATGAGGAGAGATTGAGTAGACTAGGCCTATATTCCCTAGAGTTTAGAAGAATGAGAGGTGATCTCATTGAAACATACAAAATTCTTACAGGGATTGACAGGGTAGATGTAGGGAGAATGTTTCCCCTGGCTGGGGAGTCTAGAACCAGGGGTCACACAGTCTCAGAATAAGGGGTCGGCCATTTAGGACTGAGATGAGGAGGAATTTCTACACTCAGAGGGTGGTGAATCTTTGGAATTCTCTACCCCAGAGGGCTGTGGAGGCTCAGTCGTTGAGTATATTCGAGACAGAGATCAATAGATTTTTGAATGTTAAGGGAATCGAGGGATATGGGGATAGTGCAGGAAAGTGGAGATGAGGTAGAAGATCAGCCATGATCTTATTGAATGGCGGAGCAGGCTCGAGGGGCCGAATGGCCGACTCCTGCCCCTATTTCTTATGTTCTGATGTTCTTTATCTTAGCGGGGGAAGCAGTTAGGAGTGGATCGGGGGTCGGGTGGGTGGGGGAGGCAACAGCTGGCATTAGACGGGACTGGAATGTGACTGGGTTTAGCAGTGCGACTTGTGGCCTAAAGGAAATGACTCAAGACTTTTACTTCAGAGAAAAGAGGGCGGTGTCAGAATCGCGCAGAGCAGTTGTTATCTCATTCAATCCACTCACTTCCTGCACACTGCTGATCTCCAGACACCTTGCCTGCAAGTACCTGCTCCATCTCTGTGGTGAGTACATTACGATAGCTGTGGCTGATGCTGACACGCATCTCTTGTGGTAGAGTTCCAGTTTTTTTAATTGCCTTCTATAAACCTCTCCAGCCTGCAATAAAAGCCAAGGCACTTTAGCGGTGAAATCGTATTGTGTGTAAAAAAAGAGTCATTTCGCTCCCAGGAGAACTCAGTGTTGTAAATGCGTAGTCAGGAATTCTGACCATTAACCTCTCTCCTTTAAAACCTATCTCTTTGACCAAGCTTTCGAGTCCTTTGTCCTAATATCTCCTTACATGGCTCGGTGTCAAAGTTTGTCTCGTTTATATCGATCAGAAGGGACTGAGATGTGAAGGGACTTTGCCGATTCTCAAAACGGAGCAGTTGTGGAAGAGGGGTAACATTTAGCCTCAGGAGATCTGTCCGATGGAGAGAAGGGAAAAAGCACCACCCTCTCCCACCCTATTCCCCACCTGAGAGGGCAGACGGGGCCTCGGTTTAACATCTCATCCAAAAGACGGCACCTCCGACAGTGCAGCGCTCCCTCAGTCCTGCCCCTCCGACAGTGCGGCGTTCCCTCAGTACCGCCCCTCCGACAGTGCAGCGCTCCCTCAGTACTGCCCCTCCGACAGTGCGGCACTCCCTCAGTACTGCCCCTCCGACAGTGCGGCACTCCCTCAGTACTGCCCCTCCGACAGTGCAGCGCTCCCTCAGTCCTGCCCCTCCGACAGTGCGGCGCTCCCTCAGTATCGCACTGGAGTGGCAGCCTCGATTATGTACTTAAATCCCTGGATTGGGATTTGAACCTTCGAACCTTCTAGACTAGGAGGCGAGAGTGCTACCAACTGAGGCACAGCTGACCTGAGAAAAAACTCGGTTGTATTTACTGGTTTTGTTGCGGGGGTGGGGTTTTGTGACCCGCTACATTTTCTATTTTTAAATATATTTTTATTGCTTGATAAATGTTTTTATCGATTTTTATCACTCCTTCGGCCTCCTGTCATTGCCCTGGTGAGAGTGGGTGCCAGTGGGACCCCCTCAGTCAGCGGTGTGAGGGCGGGCTGGGATGAGCTGCTATGTTGGAGAACGGTCCCAAGGCTCCAGTCTACACTTGCCCTGTGGCGCGCTCACCCGGGGGGAACTGGCCATACGAGGAACCATGGACCTGGCCCCCGGTTCGAATATTCAGACTGGCACAGTGCAGCACACTGCCCTGCCCTGCCAGTCCATTCGAATTTTTGCCCTCTGACTTTCTCGCTGCCCCTCCTGACTCATACGCTGGGTGTACCCTAACACGCAAAAGTGGGCGTTCTTCAGGCATGAACCCCCCCCCCACCCCCTCCGCGCCTCCCCCGGCCCACGAGTGGCAACAGGCCATTCGACCATGGGGGTCATCGTCAGAGTGTGCCTGATCCCATCCTTACTCCGATGGCCACACGCAAGCACTTTGCAAAAGGGGGTCGGTGGACAGTGAGCATCGACCTCTGGCCCCGGCTGGGATCCGCGAACCCCGGCACTGACCAGGAATCAAAGCTGTGACCTGACCTCTCATCTCTACGGTGAACAGGGCTCTAAAAAAAGAAAGACTTGCATTTCTACAGCGCCTGTCATGACCACCAGACGCCCCAAAGCGCTTCACAGCCAATGAAGTACTTCTTGAAGTGTAGTCACTGTTGTAATGTAGGAAACGCGGCAGCCAATTTGCGCACAGCAAGCTCCCACAAACAGCAATGTGATAATGACCGGATAATCTGTTTTAGCGATGTTGGTTGAGGGATAGATATTGGCCCCAGGACACCGGGGAGAACTCCCCCTGCTCTTCTTCAAAATCGTGCCATGGGATCTTTTACACCCACCTGAGAGGGCAGACGGGGTCTCGGTTTAACGTCTCATCCGAAAGACGGCACCTCCGACAGTGCAGCACTGGAGTGTTAGCCGAGACTTTGTGCTCAAGTCTCTGGAGTGGGACTTGAACCCACAATCTTCTGACTCAGAGGCGAGAGAGCGCTACCCACTGAGCCACGGTTGAGTAGGGCTTTAGCCAACGGACCGATTAAGAGTTAAGATTGCTTGTTGCAGAAGCTAACTCTCCTGGAACAACCCGATCTTAGTCACTGAGCTGGATAACAATCGCTACAGAAACTGAAAACTCCGCACTAAGCAGTAATCGGCAGCTCAGATTTATTATCACTAATGGGTGGACTGCGCTTGAAGGACTGCTACAGGATTACAGACTGTCTTGACACTTTAATGAGGCCACAAATTGTTAGTGTGGCTGAAGTTTCAGCAGATGAATACAACAGACTCTCGTTTGCTTTTATAAGTTGCACGAATCAGATCATAAAAATTAAGATGAGCAACCTTTCGTGGCACGCTGGCTGAATAAACTGCTTGACGTGGTGCTGAGTCAGAGAGAGAATGGGATGGTCCCAGATTCCATCGCTGGTGTGATGCGTTTTAGCCATTTGCACCTTGGGGGGGGGGGGGGCAGCGTGAGCTTCAATTAGCCTCAGTGCCCCTTGGGCTAAAGATGGGAATGAAACAGCGACAGGGTTGCTACCCCCTCCACCCGACCACCGCCCCCCCCCCCCCACCCCCGATTGCCGTCCAGGGACCCCCCCTGTTAGAAAGTGCACCCGTGTCGGAATCGAGCGAGAGCCGGGTCGGACTCAGCTGTGGTGCCACCTGTAGCGGAACAGCCGCGTATCTTTACAATGGGCACTTGGCTGAGTTGCCAACACACCTGGTCGTGAGTCAGTGCCATCTGCAGAGGAGGGGAAAAAACCCGAGGGAGAAAAACCTTGCCCAGATTAGAAGTGCGATTACCCGGCAAATCACATCAGTGTCTCATCGTTATTTGCTGCCTTGCAAGTTAGAAATTCCCATTTACAAAAATGAACCCACTTTGGATTAGAGTAACAGGGAGAAGAGATTGCATCAGTTCGCACGAGAATCATACTGCACAGAAGGCTGTCCCGGTTATTGAAGGACTATGCTCAGGTCCATGTACCACTGGACTCTACCTGGAACCCCAGGGGCAAGGCGGTAGTGAGCATTCTCCCCGTCAGAGGTACCAACATTCAGATCAGATGTTTAAGAGAGGTCCCACCTCCCTGCTATAACCCGAGCCAGCCCCTCCCGTTCTCCCATGTGGCTTTGTGGCTCAACCCATCACTGAATAAATTTGACCCCTGGTTTCTGCTGATCAGTTGTGGACTCTGGGCGAGGGAAGGGGGAAATAAACCAGGGTTCCTGCAGCTCAAGCCTTCCTAGTGACTCCTGCAGGAGAGTGAGCTCGCCAGCATGTGTGTGTGTGTGTGTGCGCGCGCAGGTATGCCGGGGTGACAAGGATTGGGCTTGGCGACGATGCCCTTTCCAGTCGAATAGCTCGTCAGCACTCACTGTCTAGACTGACGCGTGGAAAGAAGTGGGTGAGATGCTCGAGGGTGGGCAGCATTTCGTATCCCAGCAAGAGGTCATCGCCTTCAGCAGAGGGAAAGGGGGGGGGGGGGGGGGAGGGGAATTGCAAAGGGGAAAGGGAACAACATCAATAGCCCCCTGCTGAAGGTCTAATCGAGCTCCTTGTATAAACAGGCAAGAGCTGATGCCCCCACTGTAGATTGTCAGTGTAACTTTCACTGGCGATGAGGCAATAAGGTGCTGCACACACACTCGGGCTGGCCCAACAATCACATCACATGCAAATACCAAAAGTTGTCTCCACACGGTTCCACCCACTGTCCTTGTGACATTTGTGGGGTTAAGCTGATTGCAGAGGGAGCTCTGCATTAATTTAGCGAATGCTACTGCCGTTAAAACAGCCCCAATTTTGTGTAAAAAAAAATGAAATGGCCATTTATTTCTTGAGCAAGATTAATTCGTGCCACAAGGCATTTGTTTAACAATAGGAAGTGGGGGGTGGGACACACACCAGCAAAGCAGAGGGGGGGGGGGGGGGAAGGAGAGGTTCTATCTTGCTGAGATCGGAGGAATTTAATTTTTAAGCTGGGCAGAGTTTACAGAGAGCGAAAAACCAAAACAGAAGGGGACTGGCAGGCGGCGGGGACGCGGCCCCTTTAAGAGGGGAATCTCCGCATTGTAACAAGCCCCGACTTGTCAGACAGGAGCGGGCGACGTCAGGCGCGCAGTGTGACATTGGAGAGAGAAAGAGAGAGAGAGAGAGTGGCTGGGACCTCAGTCTGCCTCTCCTGGACTCTGAATGACTCACTCCATCTCAGCAGAGCCAAAGAGGATTAAGACAAATATACACAATCCCCGAGCAACCCCAGAAAGTGCTCAAAACAGAGGTCCTTTTTTTTTGCTTGCTGTATTGAGTTTTGGTAAGTTTCGCAGTGAACTGGCGACTCCTGGTAACAGCAGCGAGTGTGAATAATGCTTCTTTTCAAAAGGGATATTCTAAATGTACATCTTTCTCTCTCTCCCCCCCCCCCCTCTCTCTCTGTGAAAGGTGCCGAGTGACTGGTGAAGGACACCTTGACCTGCTGACGGATGGCATCTTAAAAAAAAAGTCAAACCGATCACAAGTGAGTTTTCATCAACATTTCATTTTTTGTTTTGAAAAAAAAAGACTGGAAATGTAACACAATCGATCTGGAGGTTTGTTTTCCCCTCCTCCTCCTCTGCAGACTCCGATTGTAAGTCTGAAATTATCCCAAGATCAGGGGCTTCGACACGGATCGATTTATTGCCGATTAATATATTCTAATTGATTGGAAAATCGCAACTGATATCTGACTCCCAAACAACTGGGATTTTTTTTATAAAGGAGTCAAATGAATGAAAAATGCTAAAATTGGCACAAAGTTGCTAATTAAGAAGCGCTGAGGTTTGTCTGTGTTTACATCTGATTTTTTTTGATGGGGTGCAGTCTGATTTTTATTGATTTTTTTGGAGATTGGGGAAGCTGCGTGTTGCTGATCTAAGTTGCACCTTACACTGAACTTAGTTGCGATAAGTTAATGCACCTGAGTTGCAATAAGTTAACGACAGTGTGTGAGAGCCCATTTATATAGACAGCGCCAGCTTTTAAGCCAAATGCAATGATTTTGCTCCCGAAATGTTTACTTTTTATTTTTATAATTAATTTGTGACAAGTCTCCGTGCAAGAATCTGGATTTTAAAGCGAGGATGTCCTCCTTTTTCCGCTCCTGTTTAATTTACTGCACCTTTAAATGCTAGATATTTTTTTTGTGACAAACATCACGATCCATTCATTGCGGAATTTCATCCAGCCTTGCGTGTGCTTTCCACGCGCGCCTTCTTACTCGAGGGTTTTTCACATTTAAAAGTTGCCTTTAAATAATTGTTCCATTTCGTCACCGCAGTGAGTCTCCTATCTCTTTTTCCATTGCTTCGTGCGATTTGAACAGCAAAATCGGGCGGAAGCGTAGTGGAAAGATCACGGTTTGACGTCTAGAGTAAAGGTGTTGGCATTTTTAATGAAATGTGTGCTGATGTTTGAAGGCAGTGTCGCTTTAAGTGTTCCTCACACTTGCTGGAAACATGTGGCCGTTTGTTTGCAAACAATCCGCGGCCGGAGAGTGCGCAACAGCGGCTCCGTGTGGGGAAGTGAGGATCTGCAGCGCCTTGGCTCACAGTCCCTTAAAGGTTCCTGAGCCCCACAGTGGGTGGGCACCCTCGCCTCTCTGAGTCCCACTCCAGAGACTGGAGCACAAAAAAAATCTAAGCCGACTCGCTGCAGAATGGTTACAGCAGGGAAGGAGGCCATTCCGCCCGCGCCAGCTCTCAGCAAGAAGACTTGCATTTCTACAGCGCCTTTCACGACCACCGGACGTCTCAAAGCGCTTTACAGCCAATGAAGTGTGGTCACTGTTGTAATGTAGGAAACGTGGCGGCCAATTTGTGCACAGCAAGCTCCCACAAACAGCACTGTGATAAATGACCAGATCATCTGTTTTTGTTATGTGGGTTGAGGGATAAATGTTGGCCCCAGGACACCGGGGAGAACTCCCCCTGCTTTTCTTCGAATAGTGCCATGGGATCTTTTATGTCCACCCTCAGCACGGCACTGGGAGTGTCAGCCTAGCTTTAATGTGCTCAAGTCACTGGAGTGGGACTATGAACCCACAACCTTCTGACTCAGATGCGAGGGTGCTGCCCACTGAGCCACAGCTGACACTTCGGCCGGTCCCACACTCCCACGCTCCCCCGCCCGTAGTCCTGCAAATTTTATTTCCTGTCCGGTGCTTATCCAATTCGCTTTTGAAAGCCACAACTGCAGTGCTGAGGGAGTGCTGCACTGTTGGAGGGGCCGTCTTTCGGATGAGAGGTTAAACCAAGGCCCCGTCGACGTAAAAGATCCCATGGCCACTATTTCAAAGAAGAGCAGGGGAGTTATCCAATACTTATCCCTCAACCAACATCACTAAAACAGATGATCCGGTCGTTATCACATTGCTGTTTGTGGGAGCTTGCTGTGCGCAAATTGGCTGTTGCGTTTCCTACATTTACAACAGTGACTTCACTTAGAAAAAAAAGTACTTCATTGGCTGTGAAGCGCTTTGGGACGTCCTTGTGAAAGGCGCTAGAGAAATGCAAGTCTTTCTTTTTTCCTAAGTTTAAATACTCTAGTTTTCTCCCTCCCACTTTGAAAAGCACTGACTCTTGCTTGGCTGCAGTTCTCTGCTCAGTGGCTGCTGATACCTTCCCCGTCCTTCCCTAAGCCGTCATTCTTCATGTGAGTCTAGACAGTCATTCTCAGCCGGCTATTTGACTGTGGGGGCATCACAGTCACTGGATAGTGTTTAGAAGGGGCCAGTCCTGGTTGATATTCCCCCCTCTGTAGACCCAACAGAGTTCATAGAATCATAGAAATTTACAGCACAGAAGGAGGCCATTCGGCCCATCTTCTCCGCGCCGGCCAAGAAAGAGCTATCCAGCCTAATCCCACTTTCCAGCTCTTGGTCCGTAGCCCTGTGGGTTACAGCACTTCAAGTGCACATCCAAGTACTTTTTAAATGCGATGAGGGTTTCTGCCTCTACCACCCTTTCAGGCAGTGAGTTCCAGACCCCCACCACCCTCTGGGTGAAAACATTTCTTCTCAACTCCACTCTAATCCTTCTACCAATTACTTTAAATCTAAGCCCTTTGGTTATTGACCCCTCTGCTAAGGGAAATAGGTCCTTCCTATCCACTCTTTCTAGGCCCCTCATAATTTTATACACCTCAATTAGGTCTCCCCTCAGCCTCCTCTGTTCCAAAGAAAACAACCCCAGCCTATCCAATCTTTCCTCATGGCTAAAATGCCCCAGCCCAGGCAACATCCTCGTAAATCTCCTCTGTACCCTCTCCAGTGCAATCACATCTTTCCTGTAATGTGGTGACCAGAACTGCACGCAGTATTCTAGCTGTGGCCTAACTAGTGTTTTATACAGTTCAAGCATAACCTCCCTGCTCTTATATTCTATGCCTCGGCTAATAAAGGCAAGTATCCTGTATGCCTTCTTAACCACCTTATCTACCTGACCTGCTACCCTCAGGGATCTGTGGACATGCACTCCAAGGTCCCTCTGTTTCTCTGCATTTCTCAGTGTCCTACCATTTATAGTGTATTTCCTTGCCTTGTTAGCCCTCCCCAAAAGTATTACCTCACACGTCTCCAGATTGAATTCCATTTGCCACTGTTCTGCCCACCTGACCAGTCCATTGCTATCTTCCTGCAGTTTACAGCTTTCTTCTTCATTATCAACCACGCGGCCAATTTTTGTATCATCTGCAAACTTCTTAATCATACTTCCTACATCCAAGTCCAAATCATTGATATATACCACAAAAAGCAAAGGACCCAGTACTGAGTCCTGCGGAACCTCTCTAGAAACAGCCTTCCAGTCACAAAAACACCCTTTGACCATTACCCTTTGTTAACTGTCTCTGAGCCAATTTCGGATCCAACTTGCCACTTTGCCTTGGATCCCATGGACTTTTACTTTCGTGACCAGTCTGCCGTGCGGGACCTTATCAAAAGCCTTGCTAAAATCCATATAGACTACATCAAACGCACTACCCTCATCGACCCTCCTTGTTACCTCCTCAAAAAATTCAATCAAGTTAGTCAGACACGACCTTCCCTTAACAAATCCATGCTGACTGTTCCTGTTTAATCCGTGTCTTTCTAAATGAAGATTTATCCTGTCCATCAGAATTTTTTCCAATAATTTTCCCACCACCGAGGTGAGGCTGACTAGCCTGTAATTACTCGGTCTATCCCTTTCTCCCTTTTTAAACAAGGGTACCACGTTAGCAGTCCTCCAGTCCTCTGGCACCACACCTGTAGCCAGAGAGGATTGAAACAGAGACTTGAGCACTTAATCTAGCCTGACACTCCAGTGCAGTACTGAGGGGGTGCTGCACTGTCGGAGGTGCTGTCTTTTGGATGAGACGTTAAACCGAGGCCCCGTCTGCCCCCTCAGGTAAAAGATCCCACGGCCACTATTGGAAATTGAGCAACCAACATCACTAAAAACAGATGATCTGGTCATTATCACATTGCTTGGAGCAAATTGGTTGCCGCGTTTCCTATATTACAACACTTCAAAATAATAATTAATTAACTGTAAAGAGCTTTGGGACGTCCTGAGGTTGTGAAAAGCGTTATAGAAATGCGAATCTTTCTTTCCAACATGCCCGACCTTAATCCGAGCCATTCGTTTTCCAGCAGGTGGTAAACAGCATGGCCAAACCATTTGATGACGGAAACGCATCTGAGCCACACGCCCAGGAAAACATCCCGAGGGAAGTCCTATCGAGTCTCGCCAACTGCACTGCCCCGACCTCCGATCAATATTCACCTCCGTCCCTCGCTCATGCCCAATCCTTCAGGCGCCAGGGAGAATTCCGCGATCGCTCCGCACAAGCTCCAAGCTGCAGAGGACTGCTCACGTGTGGGATGAACGCCACCACCAACAGCCCGCTTCCCGGTAAGACTTCAGGTTGCCCAGTTCCCTTTCGCTCGCCCTGTTTCTGCCCCTTGAGTTGCTCCGTCGCGCCGAGGTGCAGCGCTGCAGGCGCCTCTGGCCCCGGTTACTTGATTCCCAAGTGGCTGCCCCTTCGTCTGTGAACATAGACGTTTTGAACACGGGAGGCTGCGATGCCTCCCATAGTCAAATAGTCCGTCAACATCAGTGCGAGCTGAGCCCCTTCCAGAGAGGAGGAGGAGAGCATACAAAAATACACAGAATTTCTCAGAGATTTCTCGTCAGTGGCGGCCAGCTATTCCACCATGATGGGCATCACAGATTAGCCAAATCCGACCCTTGACCTATGTCTGCACGCCCACACTTTTCTAGCAGAAGTCGCTGGGCAGTGTGAAGCTGCTACCCTGGCTGCTACCCTGTCTTCCTTCCCATTCCAACTGTAGTGGCCTCACTGCTCAGATCAGCCAGCTCAGGATAGACCAGGAATCGAACCTGGGGCCGTGCGGTCTGTGTGGCCCCATGCTACACTGGATGGGTGAAGCGGGCACATCGCCTGCCGTAAGGTTTCCGCCCTCGAGCACCACCCGGGGAGAGGCAACCGCCCCTTCTTGCTCTTCCGGCCGTAATGCCTCCCATGGCCAAACAGCCGCAAGCACTCGAGGCCTCGGTTCGCACCTGAATGGTGGCCGCTTGGGCAAGTCCGTTCCCTGGCACGAGCTGAGCACCTTCAGGAGGAGGAGGAGAGAGAAGATAAAAATTAATTTCACCGAAATCGAGAGGCGGCTGTCGATTCGTCTGTGGGCTCCTGGCTGTTGTGTACCCTGACAGACAAGTTCAGACTTGCCCCTCTCTCCTTCCTGAATATTAGTTAATACAACATGCTGCAGCGAAAATGCAGCATTTTTAGCTGTGGCATTTAAGGTAAGCAGATTGGGACAGCGAGTGTCTCAACAGCGTGATATTAAGGCAGAATATTCTGTGCTAGCCTGTGTGTTTACTGGAACTCTTGCTGGGCTGACTCCAGAACGAGTCATTGCTTGGGGATGGGGATGTAAAAAATCCGATTCGAGTTATGCTGTCACCCTCATTCAAGGGTGACCTTTATCGACATTATTTGGAAAGTTTTTTTTAAACAACAAAAATAGATAAATCTTAGAGAATCTGCCACCTTTAAAGGTGGTTTGTTTTTATGTATCATTATTTCCGATACATAAGCTGAGCTTTTTCTTTCAGAAGTGTAGACTGTGAAATTTCACTTTTTCTTTAGAATAGTCGCTGATCTGGACTGTTGCTTTCAAAGACAGCTTGTATTTATACAGCGCCTTTAACGTAATAAAACGTCCCAAGGCGCTTCACAGGAGCGATTATCAGACAAACAATTTGACCCCGAGCCACATAAGGAGATATTAGGACAGGTGATCGAAAGCTTGGTCAAAGAGGGAGGTTTTAAGGAGCGTCTTAAAGGAGGAGAGAGGTGGAGAGGTTTAGGGAGGGAATTCCAGAGCTTGGGGTCTTTGCTCCCTCCATTCTCCCCTTTGCTAGGCACTAGCTCATGCTGGGGTTAGGGGGCGAGCTGGGGTTAGGGGGCGAGCTGGGGTTAGGGGGCGAGCTGGGGTTAGGGGGCGAGCTGGGGTTAGGGGTCGAGCTGGGGTTAGGGGTCGAGCTGGGGTTAGGGGTCGAGCTGGGGTTAGGGGGCGAGCTGGGGTCAGCAAGTCAGCAGACCTCCGATAGGACTGAGAGACAGCTCAGGTTGCCACATTGCCCAGGAGTAGGGCGGGCCCTCCTGAACCCTGTCGAGTGACCCGTGCTGGATGCAGTGCTTGCACGTCAGGGGAGGACAGGATCAGGCTCAACTGTGATGCCCCCCATGGTCGATCAAACTACCAACATTCACTGATTCCATTTTCCACTGTCTAAAACTCAGACAAATGACAGTGCAGAGTGACAGTATTGGGGAGCGTGAGGAGTGACAGTATTGGGGAGAGAGTGCGGAGTGACAGTATTGGGGAGAGTGCGGAGTGACAGTATTGGAGAGAGTGCGGATTGACAGTATTGGGGAGAGTGCAGAGTGACAGTATTGGGGAGAGTGCGGAGTGACAGTATTGGGGAGAGTGCAGAGTGACAGTATTGGGGAGAGTGCGGAGTGACAGTATTGGGGAGAGTGCAGAGTGACAGTATTGGGGAGAGTGCGGAGTGACAGTATCGGGGAGAGTGCGGAGTGACAGTATCGGGGAGAGTGCAGAGTGACAGTATTGGGGAGAGTGCAGAGTGACAGTATTGGGGAGAGTGCGGAGTGACAGTATTGGAGAGAGTGCGGAGTGACAGTATTGGGGAGAGTGCGGAGTGACAGTATTGGAGAGAGTGCGGATTGACAGTATTGGGGAGAGTGCGGAGTGACAGTATTGGAGAGAGTGCGGATTGACAGTATTGGGGAGAGTGCGGAGTGACAGTATTGGGGAGAGTGCGGAGTGACAGTATTGGAGAGAGTGCGGATTGACAGTATTGGGGAGAGTGCGGAGTGACAGTATTGGGGAGAGTGCGGTGTGACAGTATTGGAGAGAGTGCGGAGTGACAGTATTGGGGAGAGTGCGGAGTGACAGTATTGGAGAGAGTGCGGATTGACAGTATTGGGGAGAGAGTGCGGAGTGACAGTATTGGAGAGAGTGCGGATTGACAGTATTGGGGAGAGTGCGGAGTGACAGTATTGGGGAGAGTGCGGAGTGACAGTATCGGGGAGAGTGCGGAGTGACAGTATTGGGGAGAGTGCGGAGTGACAGTATTGGGGAGAGTGCGGAGTGACAGTATTGGGGATGTGCGGAGTGACAGTATTGGGGAGAGTGCGGAGTGACAGTATTGGGGAGAGTGCGGAGTGACAGTATTGGGGAGAGAGTGCGGAGTGACAGTATTGGGGAGAGTGGGGAGTGACAGTATTGGGGAGAGAGTGCGGAGTGACAGTATCGGGGAGAGTGCGGAGAGACAGTATTGGGGAGAGTGCAGAGTGACAGTATTGGGGAGAGAGTGCGGAGTGACAGTATCGGGGAGAGTGCAGAGTGACAGTATCGGGGAGAGTGCGGAGTGACAGTATCGGGGAGAGTGCGGAGTGACAGTATCGGGGAGAGTGCGGAGTGACAGTATCGGGGAGAGTGGGGAGTGACAGTATTGGGGAGAGTGCGGAGTGACAGTATTGGGGAGAGTGCGGAGTGACAGTATCGGGGAGAGTGCGGAGTGACAGTATTGGGGAGCGTGAGGAGTGACAGTATTGGGGAGAGTGCGGAGTGACAGTATTGGGGATAGTGCGGAGTGACAGTATCGGGGAGAGTGCGGAGTGACAGTATTGGGGAGAGTGCGGAGAGACAGTATCGGGGAGAGTGCGGAGTGACAGTATTGGGAGAGTGCGGAGTGACAGTATCGGGGAGAGTGCGGAGTGACAGTATTGGGGAGCGTGAGGAGTGACAGTATTGGGGAGAGTGCGGAGTGACAGTATTGGGGATAGTGCGGAGTGACAGTATCGGGGAGAGTGCGGAGTGACAGTATTGGGGAGAGTGCCGAGAGACAGTATCGGGGAGAGTGCGGAGTGACAGTATTGGGAGAGTGCGGAGTGACAGTATTGGGGAGAGAGTGCGGAGTGACAGAATCGGGGAGAGTGCGGAGTGACAGTATTGGGGAGAGTGCGGAGTGGCAGTATTGGGGAGAGAGTGCAGAGTGACAGTATTGGGGAGAGAGTGCAGAGTGACAGTATCGGGGAGAGTGGGGAGTGACAGTATCGGGGAGAGTGCGGAGTGACAGTATTGGGGAGAGAGTGCGGAGTGACAGTATCGGGGAGAGTGCGGAGTGACAGTATTGGGGAGAGTGCGGAGTGACAGTATTGGGGAGAGTGCGGAGTGACAGTATTGGGGAGAGAGTGCGGAGTGACAGTATTGGGGAGCGTGAGGAGTGACAGTATTGGGGAGAGTGCGGAGTGACAGTATTGGGGAGAGAGTGCGGAGTGACAGTATTGGGGAGAGTGCGGAGTGACAGTATTGGGGAGAGTGCGGTGTGACAGTATTGGGGAGAGTGCGGTGTGACAGTATTGGGGTGAGTGCGGAGTGACAGTATTGGGGAGAGTGCGGAGTGACAGTATTGGGGAGAGTGCGGAGTGACAGTATTGGAGAGAGTGCGGAGTGACAGTATTGGAGAGAGTGCGGAGTGACAGTATCGGGGAGAGTGCGGAGTGACAGTATCGGGGAGAGTGCGGTGTGACAGTATTGGGGAGAGTGCGGTGTGACAGTATTGGGGAGAGTGCGGAGTGACAGTATTGGGGAGAGTGCGGAGTGACAGTATTGGGGAGAGTGCGGAGTGACAGTATTGGGGAGAGTGCGGAGTGACAGTATTGGGGAGAGTGCGGAGTGACAGTATTGGGGAGAGTGCGGAGTGACAGTATTGGGGAGAGTGCGGAGTGACAGTATTGGGGAGAGTGCGGAGTGACAGTATTGGGGAGAGAGTGCGGAGTGACAGTATCGGGGAGAGTGCGGAGTGACAGTATTGGGGAGAGAGTGCAGAGTGACAGTATCGGGGAGAGTGCGGAGTGACAGTATCGGGGAGAGTGCGGAGTGACCGTATCGGGGAGCGTGCAGAGTGACAGTATCGGGGAGAGTGCGGAGTGACAGTATCGGGGAGCGTGAGGACCCTCCATGGCCGAGACACTCGTGTGTTTTGCAATCTTTGCCTCCCCTGCGGGGCCTGTGTGTAAAAGTCCCGTCAGTAATGAGATCTTGTGTTTTGGTTTGAGGTGGGGGGGAGGGCTAATTGTTCTACCCGGAGTTTCACTTTATATATTCAGCCGGTGACAAACATTCTTAAAGAGTCTCTGCCAGCATCAATATTTAGTGACAGTAACAGGAATCTCGAGATCGCCTTTCACCAGGGGGTCCATCAGCATAGCTTGGGCTACATGGACCTCGCAGAACCTCCCCTCCCTGAAGGGGCTGAGTAACAAGGTCGTTTAAGGGTCGCAGCGTTGATTTTTGAGGAAGAGCTGGGATCTGGGGCCCCCAGCAACACTCTCCCACCTTGACTTTTCCACGTGCCATAGAATTACACAGAGTGTACGGCACAGAAACAGGCCATTCGGCCCAACTGGTCCGTGCCGGTGTTTCTGCTCCACACGAGCCTCCTCCCGCCCCTCTTCATCTCACCCCATCAGCATAACCCTCCATTCCTTTCTCCCTCATGTGTTTATCCAGCTTAAATGCATCGATACTATTCACCTCAACCACTCCCTGTGGGAGCGAGTTCCACATTCTCACCACTCTCTGGGTAAAGAAGTTTCTCCTGAATTCCCCATTGGATTTATTAATGACTGTCTTATATTGATGGCCCCTAGTTCTGGTCTCCCCCACAATTGGAAACTTCTCCACATCTACCCTATCGAACCCCTTCGGAAATTTTAAAGGCCTCGATCAGGTCGCACCCCTCCACCTTCTCTTTTTCTAGAGAAAAGAGCCCCAGCCTGTTCAGCCTTTGCTGATAGTTCTACCCACTCAGTTCTGGTATCACAGGAGAGAGGAGATGCAGAGTATATCTGACGGCAGTTTACAAGTCCCTTGGGAAGGTCTATCTCTGCTGCCGCAGGAGCTGAGTCACTTGGTACTTTTTATATTTCCCTGCAAAAACAGACTCGATATAAACAGCGGGAGACCCTTGCGTTTGAAGTGAGCAGCTGCCGGGGTTGAGTTCCATGGGCACTGGCTCCCCTCCAATACCATTCCCAAGTGGCCAGTCTTTAAAGTGCGAGCCCAGAGAGTGAGTTGCAACACAGCCAGGTCTGATCCTTCATCATCCGACACCCACGCGCACCAGGGACCCTCCTCCTCCTCCTCTCCCACCTCCCCCCGCCCCCCAACCCAGAAGATCTATATGTGCCTCAAGTACCGATCCCCATTTGTTGGTAGCACGCTCTCTCTCGCCTCTGAGTCAGAAGGTCGTGGGTTCAAGTCCCACTCCAGAGACTTGAGCACAAAAATCCAGGCTGACGCTCCCAGTGCAGTGCTGAGGGAGTGCCGCACTGTCGGAGGTGCCGTCTTTCGGATGAGACGTTAAACCGAGGCCCCGTCTGCCCTCTCGGGTGGACGTAAAAGATCCCGCGGCCACTATTCGAAGCAGGGGAGTTCTCCCCCCAGTTTTATCCCTCAACCACCATCACTAAAACAGATGATCTGGTCATTATCACATTGCTGTTTGTGGGAGCTTGCTGTGCGCAAATTGGCTGCTGCGTTTCCCACATTCCAACAGTGACCACACTTCAAAAAAAGTACTTCATTGGCTGTAAAGCGCTCTGGGACGTCCTGAGGTGGTGAAAGGCGCTGGAGAAATAGAAATAGAAATCTTTCTTAGTTGTACTATTAACATTTAATTGTGTCTTGTGACGCTCAGACTATCAGGGTTGTCAATGAATTTTCATCAGCCTGAAATCAAACATCAGGATCTCGCCCAGTATCCTGCCCCCCTGGCCCAGTTTTGTGGTCTTTAAAAATAAGTGTCCGCCACAGTGCTATTCTGCCCGTCAAACCTACCCACAAGAGAAAGACTCGGAAGCAGTGAATAGGAACTTTAGTGAAAGGCATATGGTCGACAAAAGAAATCAAGTCGGTTGTTTCGAGACCAAAGGGGAAAAGGGATTGGCGTAATTTCAGAAAAGGCAGGTTGCTGATCAGAGGCTGGTGCGTGGGTCTCGCCCCCTGGCCGCTGTCCCAGGGTGTTCTGGGACAGGATGCACTCTCTGATACTGAGCCGCCTTGACCAGTCCCAGCCTCTGTCAACAGGAAATGAAAGAACAATTCCCACAGATGGAGGGGAAGTCTGTGACCAACCGAGCAATGGGTTATGAAATGAGTCGGTAAATAGGACGCCGCATGTGATCAGTCTTGACTCTCGGGTCAGGGATGGATGATGTGACACGCAGAAGGCCTTCGTAACCACCCGTCTGTTGTGGCTGCCTCTACGTGAGTGTGGAAATAACCAGGGGCTTCCTTAAGACAATCATTGAGATAACAATTCGGTCCATTTATCCTGGTTATCTCAATCACTTGTATTTATATGTCGCCTTTCACGACCTCAGGGCATCCCAGAGCGCTTTAAAAATGACCAGATAATCTGTTTTAGGTATTGGTTGAGGGATAAATATTGGCCAGGACTTCGAATAGTGGCCGTGGGATCTTTTACGTCCACCTGAGAGGGCAGACGGGGCCTCGGTTTAACGTCTCATCCGAAAGACGGCACCTCCGACAGTGCGGCACTCCCTCAGCACTGCACTGGGAGTGTCGGCCTAGAGTTTTGTGCTCAAGTCTCTGAGTGGGGACTCAAACCCACAACCTTCTGACTCAGAGGCGAGAGTGTTACCAACATATGGGGATCGGTGCTTGAGTCACGTGATATATTTCGCAATCTTTGCAGCTCCCCTGTGCCACCCTGCTCGTGTCCAGGGCCAATCAACGTGTTCTGAAACGTGATGTCTGATTGTACCGTCTCTTAAAGTAACTCTTAAAGAATTGGGGGGAACAATAATATCACGGGCCTTGAATTTAAAATTCTCACCCGTGTGTTCAAACCCCTCAATGGCCTCGGCCCCTCCCTCTCTCTGCAATCTCCTCCAGCCCTACAACCCTCCCAGATCTCTGCGCTCCTCCAATTCCGGCCTCTTGCGCATCCCCCGATTTTAATCGCTCCACCATTGGCGGCCGTGCCTTCAGCTGCCTGGGCCCCAAGTTCTGGAATTCCCTCCCTAAACCTCTCCGCCTCTCTCTCCTCCTTTAAGACGCTCCTTAAAACCTGCCTCTTTGACCAAGCTTTTGGTCGCCTGTCCCTAATATCTCCTAACGTGGCTCGGTGTCGGTTTTTGTCTGATAATCGCCGCTGTGAAGCGCCTTGGGACGTTTCACTACGTTAAAGGCGCTGTATAAATGCAAGTTGTTGTTTTTGTTGTTGAAATGTACCATCTCTTAAAGGGACAGTCAGAGGATCGGGGGGAACAATATGCGGATTGCGGACGTTGGTTGTTGGACGACGCGGTTTGCCGCTGCTCTGACGCTCTTGTCCGAATGTTTCCAGGTGAGCCGCGGCGGATTCAGCCGGCCATGTTGGATGGGGGCATCGACCTGCCGCTTACCACCCAAGGCAGGGTCTTCCACCACGAGACAGGGGACGATGAGGCCGTCATCAGACAGATTGGAATCCAACTGCGGCAGATGGGAGACCAGCTGCACACCTACCACATGGAAAGGGTGAGTCCCCCTTATTTTGGAGATCTTTCCGTTAAGATCTGTCTCCGTTACCCCATCTCTTCCGAGGGCGGTGACTTGCACCCAATGACAGTGCCACCCTGGCCCCCTAGCACACAGCAAGGATCAGATCTGGGGACCTTTGCTGTGGTGTGTCAACTCTAAGGCGCTGGGGCTGACTTTCCCAGGTCTCTGTCCTCACGCCAGTAGCAGTGAGACTGGTGGGTACCCTGTGCACAATTGAGCGGCCCCTGTAACTCCCAGAGAGCTCAATTCTGGACATTGGGCGAGAACAGGGTCAAGATAGCCCTCCCTCCATTGAATCACTGAACGTTCCAGCATTTGGCCCATCAGGTAGCATGAGCTACCTCGTCCCATCCCACTCTCCTGCCCGCTCCCCTTACCCCTTTAATCGAAGATTGCAGGCCGAAGATCAGCTCCAGGACTTGAGCACACAATCTAGGCTGACACTCGGGGGGGGGGGGGGGGGGGGGGGGGGGGGTGCTGCAGTGTCGGAGGTGCCGTCTTTTGGTTGAAACGCCAAACCGAGGCCTTGTTTGCCGGTTCAGGTGGATCACCGCTTGAAGAAGCGCAGGGGAGCTCTCCCCGGCGTCTCGGCCAACATTCATCCCTCAACCAACATCACCAAAATCAGATTAACTGGTCACTCATCTCATTTGTTGCTTTGGGACCTTGCAAAGTTGGCTGCTGGATTCTCTCTCTTCATGTTTGGGATGTGGGCATCGCTGGCACTGCTGGCATTTATTGCCCATCCTCTAGTTGCCCTGAGAAGGTGGTGGTGGGCCTTCTCCTTGATACAACTGAGTGGCTTGCTAGGCCAACCCCGTTGGTGTGGGACTGGAGTGACGTATAGGCCAGACCGGGTAAGGGCGGCAGATTTCCTTCCCTAAAGGGACATTAGTGAACCAGTTGGGTTTTTACGACAATCCGATAGTTTCACGGTTACTTCTACTGAGACCAGCTTGAAAAAAAAACCCATGAGAAACAATTCCCCTTCTTTGGATTACTCGTCCAGTGACATAACCACTACACTACCGTACCCGCCATAAGATCAGTGGCTACACTTCAAAAGTAATTTATTGACTGTTGAGTACTGAGGATGTCCTGAGGATTTGAAAGTGCTGAATGGATGCTAGTTCATGCCGTAATATTTTTCAAGCAACTATCCCAACTTTATAAAGCGCTGGTTAGGCCACAACTGGAGTATTGCGTCCAGTTCTGGTCACCACACTTCAGGAAGGATGTGAAGGTACTTGAGAGGGTGCGGAGGAGATTTACCAGTATGGTTCTGGGGATGGGGGATCTTAGCTACAAGGACAGGTTGGAGAAGTTGGATTTGTTTTCATTAGAAAGGAGGTTGAGGGGCGATTTGATAGAGGTGTACAAGATTATGACGGGTTTGGATAGACTAGACGGGGAAAGGCTGTCCCACTAGTTGATGGTACAGGGACTAGGGGACACAGATTTAAGGTTTTGGGCAAGAGATACAGGGGGGGATGTGAGGGAAAACTTTTTTACGCAGCGAGTGGTGAGGACCTGGAACTCGCTGCCGACGGAAGTGGTGGAAGCGGAGACACTCAATGTTTTCAAGGGGGAGACTGGATAGGCACTCGAGGGAAATAAACTTGCAGGGTTACGGGGACAGAGCTGGGGGAATGGGACTGACTGGATTGCTCTACAGAGAGCCGGCACGGACTCGATGGGCCGAATGGCCTCCTTCTGTGCCGTTATGACTCTACGACTCCCCTTTCAAGGGGTTATGGACTCTGATCCAATAACTGTTTGCGACAGTAACCGGCACAATCTAGCCGCTCCCTGGCATGAGGAAATGTTCAGGTAGCTCTCGACCTGCCCACAAGACGTGCGATGACTTGCGTGAGGGACGGGGAGCTTCAGGTTTTTGAAGAGGGAATTGGGAGGGACAAAACCTGGGAAAATACCACAGAAATCCGAGACTGGTGTGTACAGTGGACATTAGCGGCAAGATTATTATTTAAGTTTCTAAGTTTCCTTTGTTCTTATAAAGAAACGAAAGACTTGCATTTCTATAGCGCCTTTCACGACCTTAGGACGTCCCAAAGCACTTTACAGCCAATGTAAGAGATCTTACTGCAATTATACAGGGCCCTGGTGAGACCACACCTGGAGTATTGTGTATAGTTTTGGTCTCCTTACCTAAGGAAGGATATACTTGCCATAGAGGGAGTGCAACGAAGGTTCACCAGACTGATTCCTGGGATGGGGGGATTGTCCTATGAGGAGAGATTGAGTAGACTAGGCCTATATTCTCTCGAGTTTAGAAGAATGAGAGGTGATCTCATTGAAACATACAAAATTCTTACAGGGTTTGACAGGGTAGATGCAGGGAGGATGTTCCCCCCTGGCTGGAGAGTCTAGAACCAGGGGTCACAGTCTCAGAATAAGGGGTCGGCCATTTAGGACTGAGATGAGGAGAAATTTCTTCACTCAGAGGGTGGTGAATCTTTGGAATTCTCTACCCCAGAGGGCTGTGGAGGCTCAGTCGTTGAGTATATTCAAGACAGAGATCGATAGATTTTTGAATATTAAGGGATTCAAGGGATATGAGGATAGTGCAGGAAAGTGGAGTTGAGGTAGAAGATCAGCCATGATCTTATTGAATGGCGGAGCAGGCTCGAGGGGCCAAATGGCCTCTTCCTGCTCCTATTTCTTATGTTCTTATGTAAGTACCTTTGACGTGTAGTCACTGTTGTAATGTAGGAAATGCAGCATCCACTTTGCGCACAGCAAGCTCCCACAAACAGCAATATGATAATGACCAGATAATCTGGTTTAGTGATGTTGGTTGAGGGATAAATATTGACCCAGGACACCGGGGAGAACTCCCCTGCTCTTCATCGAAATAGTGGCCGTGGGATCTTTTTACGTCCACCCGAGAGAGCAGACGGGGCCTCGCTAGCAACGCGCTCGGGATTTTCCGACAACGTGCGCCGGTGGCCAATCACTGCCTCTCGATTCCTGCCGCTGTCAGGCGTTACAATTTAAAAATTCTCATCCTTGTTGCCTCGCCTCCTCCCCTGTCACTGTAACCTCCTCCAGCCCTACAACCCTCCCAGATCCCTGCGCTCCTCCAATTCTGCCCTCTTGAGCATCCCTGATTATAATCGCTCCACCATTGGTGGCCGTGCCTTCAGCTGCCTGGGGCCCTGAACTCTGGAATTCCCTCCCTAAACCTCTCCGCCTCTCTCTCCTCCTTTAAGACGCTCCTTAAAACCGACCTCTTTGACCAAGCTTTTGGTCACCTGTCCCTAATATCTCCTTATGTGGCTCGGTGTCAAATTTTGTTTGTTAGCGCTCCTGTGAAGCGCCCTGGGACGTTTTACGATGTTACTCTGTCGGGTGCAGATAAGATTATACCCGGCTGATTTGGCCCCTTTTCCCCCACAGCCATACGGCCTGTTGTTAACCAGCAACGGTTTCCCGGGAACGGGCAGGACCATCGTAGGGGAGAAGGGGAGGAAAATTGTGGTGGGGGTGAAATTGAGGGTCCAGCCTCTGCTGAGTTTTCGGTTTAATAAGTAGCGTCATAAAATAACCTGATGGAATAGTCACCTCTGCACTCGCTGCAGGTACATCAGGAGAACGTCAGTATTCCTCAGTCATCTGAGGTATTGCCAGGCAATGGGGCCTGAGAACAGCCCTGGCCACGCCCACACGGCTGATTGACAGGACCGAGAATGTAAACAAGAACTTCCAACTTTACGCGATCTCAGCCTTAGCTTTAAAAAAAAACAGATGTACCAAAAAAACAAGTTGGATTATTTTGGGATGTGGTTTAGGATTAAAGAAGATTGTTGGGTCGTGATGTTTTCTTTATAAATAAAAAAAACCACACGCAGCCCTTGCTGAGCCAGGTTCTTGGTACTCAGTGTTCCTTTCCCTCCAATTTCTCAACCCTTCCCCTCACCCCCCCCCCCCCACCCCCCCCCCCCCCCCCCCCCCACTCCCCGCCTTCGAAAGCACTGATGCAGAGTGTGGCTGCCCTCCGGAACAGCCCCACCCACGTGAGCACTCTTTGTGTTTGTGCGAACTTACATTGGCCGGCTATTCGACTGCGAGGGGCATCGCCGGCAGGTACCCGGCCCCTGTCTTCGGCCGACGTCCATTTTCTGCCATATCGGCAAGCGGGGAGCATGGCCTGCGGAGCTATCCCTCAATTGACATAACAAAAACCGATGATCTGGTCATTATCACATTGCTGTTTGTGGGAGCTTGCTGTGCGCAAATTGGCTGCCGCGTTTCCCACATTACAACAGTGACTCCACTTCAAAAAGTACTTCACTGGCTGTAAAGCGCTTTGGGACGTCCGGTGGTCGTGAAAGGCGCTGTAGAATTTTGCAAGTCTTTGTTTTTTTCTTTCATTTTACTTCAAAGCTTTGCCTAGGGCACAGCAAGATCTCACGAACATCAGTGAGGTGAATTTTTGTTGCTGTTGGTGATGATGCCGGTTGAGGGATGAATGTGGGGCCGGGACACCGGGGAGAACGCGCTGCTCTTTTTTTTTTTCTCTCCAAAATAATGTCGTGGGATCTTTTCGCGGCCACCCGGACACGAGCACACGGGGTGGGGGGGTGGGGGGGGGTCTCGGTTTAACCGAAATATCGGCACCCGCGACAATGCGGCATTTCCCTGCGCTGGAATGTCGGCCTGGATCAGGCGCTCGAATCCTTGACTTCCCGAGCCCCGCCCCCTTTGTGAGCGTAAAACAGAAAACGCGGAGCCGGATCATATTGCGGAATGGAACGGGAAATGATCTCACTGCTGCTTGTGGGAGCTTCACCCCCTTTCGTTGTATCGTGGAGTGAAATGGCGAAATCGGAAAAGATCGTTTGACAAGCTTCCTTGTTAAACCCGGTACGTTTGGCTCCACGGAATGCAAGCCCTACCCGAACAAAATTCCAAATGCAGCATAGAATTCCCCAGGACCAAATCGCTGCCATTATATAGGCCCTGGCACAACAATTAAATGTAGAGCCTTAACTGGTTGACAGAACAGGTTGATTGAGCGCGCACAGCGCCTGTGGCTCTGTCCTTTCACAAAAAAATCTGATAAAGCCGGGGTATCGTGATAAACTGGCTGTAAAGTCACTGGTAACCCCGAGGCTAAACAGCAGAAAACTACAAAATAAGAAAGACCTGTATTTCTACAGGGCCTTTCACCACCTCAGGACGTCTCCGAGCGCTTTACAGCCAATGAAATGCTTTTGAAGTGTAGTCACTGTTGTAATGTGGGAAACGCAACAGCCAATCTGCGCACAGCAAGCTCCCACAAACAGCAATGTGATAATGACCAGATCATCTGTTTTTTGTGATGTTGATTGAGGGATAAATATTGGCCCCGGGACACCGGGGAGAACTCCCCTGCTCTTCTTCGATATAGTGGCCGTGGGATCTTTTATGTGTACCTGAGAGCGCAGACGGAGATACTTGATTCTTGTGCTCAGGTCTCTGGAGTGGGACTTGAACCCACGACCTTCAGAGGCGAGGGTGCTGCCCACTGAGCCACGCACGGCTGACGCGTGTACTCGCAGAAGCCTCGAGCACAGCCTGCCTCGAAGGCTGTCTGCTACTTTCTGCGATATCAATACTTGGGAACACGACGCGAGGGGCCTCGCCCCCTCCCTATCTCTGCGACCTCCTCCAGCCTTGCACCCCACCCCCCCCCCCCCCCCCGAGATCTCTGCGCTCCTCCAATTCTGGCCTCTTGCCCATCCCCGATTTCCATCGCTCCACCATTGGCGGCCGTACCTTCGGCTGCCCGGGCCCCGAGCTCTGGAATTCCCTCCCTAAACCTCTCCACCTCATTTTTAAGACTCCTTAAAACTTACCTCTTTGACCTGCTCTAGTATCTCCTTATGTGGCTCCCTGTCCTATTGATTAACGCTCCTGTGAAACGCCTTGGGGACGTGGCGCTATATAAATGCACTTTGCGTGTGAGCTCTCCCCCCCCCCCCCCGCCCCTGCTCCACTCCGAGCGGCGGTTTCACGAGCCTCGCTACTCTCGCCGCTATAGTCCTGCTTCTCCGTGTAAACTCTCTATATACAGTGCGTTATTTTTAGTGTCTGACTCATGAGGCAGCTGCCTTGCGTGTCTCGTGACTCCCTCTCCACTTGCCTGCCTCTGGGCACCGGCCCAATCCAGCCCCAGCCTTTCGCTCATAAACAAATTGATTGTCTTCACCAGAACCGGGCTGCAGGCTTCTGCGGTTCAGGAGCCGCCTGGCCCTTCCCCCCCCCCGCCCCCACTGCCAACACGTCCAGGCCTCTGTGTAAATCAAGGATCTTTAAAGGCACAGTCCCTCCCCGCGCTGTGTCAAACACAACAAATTAAAAAGGATGTCTTTATTTCTTGGAAGTTTTCTCTTGCAATCACTCACATACGGAGGGAGACGATGGGGAGGCGATGGGGAGAGGAGGAGGCGATGGGGAGAGGGGGAGGCGATGGGGAGAGGGGGAGGCGATGGGGAGAGGGGGAGGCGATGGGGAGAGGGGGGATGGGAAATCCACCAGCCCTCACTACCGTCTGATATGATACCTTGTCCTAGTAGCCACCTGAACCTGGCTGCTTGGTGCCGGCGCTCCCTGACAGATGCTGCCTGACCTGCTGAGTGTTTCCAGCTGTGGCTCAGTGGGTAGCACCCGCTCGCCTCTGAGTTCATGAAGGTCGTGGGTTTGAGTCCCACTCCAGAGACTTGAGCACAAAAATCCAGGCTGACACTCCCAGTGCAGTGCTGAGGGAGTGCCGCACTGTCGGAGGTGCCGTCTTTCGAATGAGACATTAAACTGAGGCCCCGTCTGCCCCTCTCAGGTGGATGTAAAAAGATCCCCTGGCCACTACTGAATGAAGAGCAGGGGAGTTCTCCCCGGTGTCCTGGTCAATATTTATCCCCAAACTAACACCTAAAACAGATGATCTGGTCATTATCACATTGCTGTTTGTGGGCGCTTGCTGTGTGTAAATTGGCTGCCGCGTTTCCTACATTACAACAGTGACTACACTTCAAAAAGTTCTTCATTGGCTGTAAAGCGCTTTGGGACGTCCTGAGGTGGTGAAAGTCTTCATTTTCTTTCTTCTTTGTGTTTCTGGACATTGCCAGATTTCCCGCCTCTCACACCTCCCTAGGTCAGGCTCACAGACGCTCCACACCGGGCAGCTCATTGAGCCACTGAGCCACTTGGTGTAAGGGACCAAGCAGTCCAGCCACCGTCTGGTATTTACAGTGTTCACACTGCTGGCAATGTAACATTTATCTCCACTTGCCGGGCGTATGGGGCCATCGACGTGCCCTGGAGCAACAGTTGATGTATAAATAAAAAAATTATATTGAAAATGATGATGAAATTGGGAGAGCGATATCAGGAACGCGCTCCACAGAGCCACCTGGTGGCCAGAGCGTGCAACTACACCGTGACTGCTGACATAGCAAATTGAATAGGTAATTTTTGACAGAAAAGTGTGAGCAACAATTTTGACAACCGGCAACAAGGTTTGGGGACAGCAAGATTTTTGATAATGTGTATATATAGACTAATAACTGGAAATTGGCAATTGATGTGACAATCTGGAATTCTCTCTTTTGTGTCCCGGTGAGAGATTTGCCACGGATGCAGGTGTTGCTGTTCTCTCTAACTACCTCGCTCTTCTCCTTGATGTTGGCAGGTTGTGGAGTGGGATCGGCGACGCTGGCCAGTCTGGTACTGGACATTTCTCAATTTCGTCACGCACACCATGGCCATCTTCCGCATGCCTCGATGGCGGTGAAACTCTTGGGGGGGGGTGGGGGGGGGAGGGGGGGGCGACTGGAGACCAGCTAGCCAATTCCCCGAGGGGAACGTTGGGACTTCGGAACGCTCTTCTGAAAACTTCGACTCCGCTGGACGGAACACGACGAGAGAAAAGAAGTAAAAAAAAAACGACTTGTCTTTTGAGGACCGAGATAAGAGATTGTTTTGTTGGGAGTGACCAGCGTGTAGAGGCTGTCGATACTGTAATCCCCCCCCACCCCCGCCTTCTACAGGAGGTTGGCCATTCTGTAGCAAGCTCTCCCTGTGCTTCCTTGATTTGAAATAACCTCGAGCACCATGGCGTCTCCGCAGCGCAGTACAAAGCAATCCGAGATTGGAGCCAAAGCAGGCTGCAATTTCACCGTTGTCCTTGAATTCAGGAGGATCAGATTCCGCTGAGATGTGAATCTTGGGGTCTTGGAGGTTGGTTTGGGGGGTGGGGAGGGAGGGATTAGGAGGTCACTAGCTGGTCATAGCACGGCCCATTATGTGTGGAGCTCTGGGTTTACTGCCGGAGGAGAATCTTCCTCCAATGGCAGATAATCGAGGCTACATAATGATGGCCAGTGGCCTTGCACTTACATCATCGAGTACTGTACTATGGGGTTTTGTGGAGGGACAATGCAGGGGTATAACCACTTTTCCAGTGCATGTGTAGCCAGGGGCTTATCATAGCAACTCTCCTTGGGGAGGACATTAACTTAGACCATCCATCAGGAGTTGGTATCTCAGAGGTTTGGGACCGATATTTCTCCATTGATGGAAAACATCTCCCTTGGGAACCCATTCCACCAGTGTGGCCGAGAATGACTTCCCGAGAGAAACACTTTGCCTCACCGATTTCTGTTGATGCCCCCCGCCCCCCACCCACCCCCACACCATCGTCCCCAACCCTTCCTTAGTACCTCAAAAAAACAATTCCTAAAATTTCATCCGAAGATGGGAGGAAATATCGAAACTGGAAAGAGTGACTGAAGATGTCGGGCTCACCGTTGCTCGACGTTATCCTTTGAAGCCGTGAGTTTTCGCCAGATTATTTTGCAGCTTTGTGAAGGGGGCGCCGGTTAAGGTTACCGCGCCCCATTAAAACAGGCACTGAGCGAGGACGGTTTTACAGACGCACGCTACCGATGGGGTGCGCGTATCAGGAAAGCCCGGGTGTGAGCGTCAATGAATTTCTTCCACCACCTCCCCCCCCATCTGCAGCAGTGCACCTTTGTAAAACCGGCCCTGTAATATTTAGAAGCCCAGTTATGACGAGCAACTTTATTTTTTAAAAGGAAAGGTTTTGGTAAACGTAGCAACAGCTGTAAAACAGCTGCATTGATGAGCTATAGAGTGGGCCACTCAAATCCACCTCAGGGATGAAATACAGTGGATTCCGCTCCTTCCTATTCTCTGTCTTTTATTATTCTATAACGCCTGAAAGAAAGCCAAGTGTTTGATGTTTATTTTGTATTTATTTCCGTGTGATTTTTCAGTTTGAGTCCTTGTTTAGTTCCGCGCTCAAAAGACCAGATTTGAGCGAAACAAATAAAAAAAAAACCCTCCTGTGTTTAAACTGGGCCAGTAGTTGTGACCGAGATCCTGTGGTCTGATACGTCTCTGCCCCTTTAAGGGGGCGCTGTCTTCAAAAAGCAGTGTTTGGCTATTTTGCGAGCGAGAATTGCGAAAAGACCCCCACCATGGCGTCGCACGCAAACAATCCGACGGCATCTTTCAATAACGATTCGCGCCGCTGCGTTGCACGGACGCTAGAGGCCAGCTCCGGTGGGGCAGCGAGTGGCCAATCTTCACACCTGTGTCAGCCCGGGGAGCAAGTGTCTGCCGGCTGTTCGGCCACGGGGTGCGCCACTGGCCGAGCCCCATTCCATCCTCAGCCGCAGTCTGCCCGAAGCTGGGGATCGGGAGCGGGGAATCCTGCCTGGTTTCCTCTCTCACTCCCTCCCCTTACCCCTGCCCGCCTCCGGGGGAGGGGGGGGGGGGGCACTGACGTCGATAACGGCAACCCCACCCTACCCAACCGCGGATTACCGATCTGACTGAAGTGAGCCGACAGTGCGGGGTGGGGGGGGGCAACCGGGGTTCGAACCTGCGACCTTTCGTGATCCGTGCAGCTCCAACACTAGGAGGTGCTGTTACTGACTGAGCCACTAGGGGAGCCAAACGCTGGCGTTGTCAGTGAAGGCATTGCCCTTTTAAGGAGCGAAAGGGTACAAGACTGTTTGTACAGATATGCAAGGGGCGCAATTTGGCCCTGGGCGGCAGCGCAGTTCGGGCGACAGTGAATCAGCCGCCCGTTTTACACCCTGCCTGATTTCCTGTTCCGTGGAGTTTAAACCGTGCTGCTGTATTCGCCCATTTTGCCCTTTCACTCGAGGCCAAGTCCAGCTCCGCAAATACTGAGACCCCGCCTCCCCGCGATAGCCCGTGGCTCCTGAAAGCTATCGGCCCCTCAGGAGTGAGGATAGCCTGCACTCGGCGAGGGGGGGTCAGGAGGGGCTTTCGGGGGCCTTGTACAGTCACCTTTTGTATATAAATTACTTGGGTTTTTGTAGATTTTGCTTAGCCTTCCTTTTTTATTGTTGTTTTTGGAAGATTCATTTTTGTAAAATAATTTTCCAATAAAAGTTCAAGCAAAGAAATTTAGCGTCGTTTTGTTTCGTGTACTTGTGGGAGTCGGCGGAATTTGCTTGCAGCCACTCTACGGAGCATTTACACACTGGAGGAGCCAGCACTAGGAGAGAAGAAAGAACTTTGCATTTCTCCAGCGCCTTTCACAACCTCAGGACGTCCCAAAGCGCTTCACAGTCAATGAAGTACTTTTTGAAGGGTAGTCACTGTTGTAATGTAGGAAACACGGCAACCAATTTGCACATGGCAAGCTCTCACAAACAGCAATGGGATAAAGACCAGATCATCTGTTTTTAGTGATGTTGATTGAGGGATAAATATTGGCCCCAGGACATCGGGGAGAACTCCCCTGCTCTTCTTCGAAATAGTGCCGTGGGATACTTGGTAAATGTTGACAGATTAGCAGATATTGTGCTTGCTCCCGGTCCGGCAACGCCTCGATTTTAAAATTCTCATCCTTGTTATCAAACCTCTCCACAGCCTCGCCCCTCCCTATCACTGTCACCTCCTCCAGCCCTACAACTCTCCCGAGGTCTCTGCGCTCCTCCAATTCTGGCCTCTTGAGCTTCCCCGATTTCCATCGCTCCACCATTGGCGGCCGTGCCTTCAGCCGCCTGGGCCCTGAGCTCTGGAATTCCCTCCCTCAACCTCTCCGCCTCTCTCTCCTCCTTTAAAACCTAACTCTTTGACCAAGCTTTTGGTCACCTGCCCTAATATCTACTTATGTGGCTCGGTGTCAAATTGTGTTTGATAATCGCTCCTGTGAAGCCTCTTGGCGACGTTTTACTATGTTAAAGGCGCTATATCAATGCAAGAAGTTGTTGTTATACACAATCTGGCCGTGAAAGAAAGAAACAGCTAGTGCTCGATCACATCGCTCAGAAGTGGCCCAAAGCACTTCACATGCAGGCAAATGCAGTAGACACTGTGCACACAGCAAGATCCCACAAGCAGCCGTGATTATACAGGACCAGTTCAGCTGTTTTTGGCGATGTTGGTTGAGGGAGGGACACCTCTTCTTCAAATTAGTGCCTTGGGACCTTTAGCGTCCACCTGACTGGCTCTCCGCCCAGATTAAATGTTCCAAGAGCTGGGCTAAGGTTTTTGAACGCACAGTTTTCTGACTCCGATCCAGTTTGGCACACCCAGCTGGGCGCGCTCGATGCCGACACTGGTTGCAAAAATAGTCGAAAAATGAGCCCTTCCCCAATACTGACAACCTCACCTCAACCAGCACAAAGGAAACCTTTCTCCCCGCCTTTATCTGCCAATTTCCTCTCTTCCTGAAGATGTTGACTCTCAGCACTGTGTCCACACCTGGTCATCGAGACTTTCAAAGCCCTGAGATATTTCAAAGAACCACAAAGACTGATAGCGACTGTCAGAGGCTGGAGTTCGAAGGAAAGGCAGGAGGAACTTGGGTTTCAGTCTAGACAGGTGGAGACTAAGAGGCGATTCTATAGAATAGGCTCTTACAGCACAGGAGGAGGCTGTCCAATTTCATCCCGCTCCCCAGCCTTTTCCCCCATAACCCAGCAAATTAGTCCTCTGCAAGTACATGTCCATCATACAATCATAGAAATTTACAGCACGGAAGGAGGCTATTCGGCCCATTGTGTCCGTGCTGGCCGACAAAGAGCCATCCAGCCTAATCCCACTTTCCAGCTCTTGGTCCGTAGCCCTGTAGGTTACAGCACTTCAAGTGCTCATCCAAGTACTTTTTAAATGTGATGAGGGTTTCTGCCCCCATCACCCTCTGGGTGAAAACATTTCTCCTCAACTCCCCTCTAAACTTCCGACCAATTACTTTAAATCTATGCCCCCTGGTTATTGAACCTTCTGCTAAGGGAAATAGGTCCTTTCTATCCACTCTATCTAGGCCCCTCATCATTTTATACACCTCAAGAAGGTCTCCCCTCAGCCTCCTCTGTTCCAAAGAAAACAACCCCAGCCGATCCAATCTTTCCTCATAGCTAAAATTCTCCAGCCCAGGCAACATCCTCGTAAATCTCCTCTGTACCCTCTCTAGTGCAATCACATCCTTCCTGTAATGTGGTGACCAGAACTGCACGCAGTACTCTAGCTGCGGCCTAACTAGTGTTTTATACAGTTCCAGCAGAACCTCCCTGCTCTGCCTTTTGAAAGTTCCTGTGGAATCTGATTCCTCCACCCTTTCAGATAGTGCGTTCCAGATTATAACAACCCTTTCTGTGAAGAAATTTCTCCTCATTTCCCCTCTGGTTCTTTTTCCAATGATTTTAAATCTGTGTCCTTTGGTTACCGACCCAGTTGCCAGGGGAAACAGTTTCTCCCTACTTGTTCTATCAAAACCCTTCGTGATTTTGAACACCTCTATTAAATCTTCCCTTAACCTTCTCTGCTCCAAGGAGAACAATCCCAGCTTCTCCAATCTCTCCACCTAACTGAACTCCCTCATCCCTGGTATCATCCTGGTAACACTCACCAGAGCCGTGACATCCTTCCGAAAGTGTGGTGCCCAGAATTGTACACCATACTCCAGCTGGGGTCTAACCAGTGATTTGTGAAGGCTTAGCATGACTTTGTTTTTGTATTCAATGCCCCTATTTACAAGTATCCCATACGCTTTCTTAACCGCCTTATCAACTTGCCCTGCCACCTTCAAAGACTTGTGAATCTCTCTGTTCTTGCACTCCCCTCATAATAGTACCATTCTATAGAGGAGTTTATGATCGTAAATGGTACAGGAAACCTGAATCCAGAAGATTACTTTAGATTAAGACTTGAGAGTCGGTCAAGAGGACACAGAATCAAACTAGTAAAAGGCAAATTTAGGGCTGATATCAGTTCTTCACTTGCGTTCAAATCCCTCCATGGCTTCGTCCCTCCCTATCTCTGTAACCTCCTCCAGCCCCACAACCCCTCCGAGATCTACTGCGCTCCTCCAATTCTGCCCTCTTGAGCATCCCCCGATTTCCATCACTCCACCATTGGCGGCCGTGCCTTCAGCTGCCTGGGCCCCGAGCTCTGGAATTCCCTCCCTAAACCTCTCCGCCTCTCTCTCTTCTGCTCCTTAAAACCGACCTCTTTGACCACCGTTATGTGGCTCTGTGTCAAATATTGTCTGATGACGCTCCTATGAAGCGCCTTGCTAGGTTAAAGGCGCTGTATAAATGCAAGTTGTTCATGAATTATTTAAGATGATGAGGGTGAACTGTAGGGTCTTTCTGTATGGAGGAACGAAGATGGGTCACGTGATGGGTCCTTATCCCCAGCGATCTTGTGACTTTGTCACTGTTCATTGTTGGAGAAAGAAAGACTTGCATTTCTCCAGCGCCTTTCACGACTACCGGACGTCTCAAAGCGCTTTACAGCCAATGAAGTACTTTTTGAAGTGTAGTCACTGTTGTAATGTGGGAAACGCGGCAGCCAATTTGCGCACAGCAAGCTCCCACAAACAGCAATGTGATAATGACCGGATCATCTGTTTTAGTGATGTTGGTTGAGATAAATATTGGCCCCAGGACACTGGGGAGAACTTCCCTGCTCTTCTTCAAAATAGAGGCCACAGGATCTTTTACGTCCACCTGAGAGCGCAGACGGGGCCTCGGTTTAACGTCTCATCCGAAAGACGGCACCTCCGACAGTGCGGCGCTCCCTCAGTACTGCCCCTCCGACAGTGCAGCGCTCCCTCAGTACTGCCCCTCCGACAGTGCAGCGCTCCCTCAGTACTGCCCCTCCGACAGTGCGGCGCTCCCTCAGTACTGACCCTCCGACAGTGCAGCATTCCCTCAGTACTGCCCCTCTGACAGTGTGGCGCTCCCTCAGTACTGCCCCTCCGACAGTGCGGCGCTCCCTCAGTACTGCTCCTCCGACAGTGCGGCGCTCCCTCAGTACTGCCCCTCCGACAGTGCGGCGCTCCCTCAGTACTGCCCCTCTGACAGTGTGGCGCTCCCTCAGTACTGCCCCTCCGACAGTGCAGCGCTCCCTCAGTACTGCCCCTCCGACAGTGCAGCGCTCCCTCAGTACTGCCCTTCCGACAGTGCAGCGCTCCCTCAGTACTGCCCCTCTGACAGTGCAGCACTCCCTCACGTGTGTCACAACCTCACGTAGTAATACAGCCTCACTTGACGCACAGTTTCAGCGGGAGTCAGTGACCGGGAGAGGGAACCCAGGACAACGTTCCGCTCCCTAACCTAACACCGAGGACCGAGTGTGCGCGACCACGCGGGAATCGAACCTCAGGCACCGCTGACTCCCGCACGGCTCACCTGGTGACCGCCTTAGAACTTCAAAGCGACAGATAATTTGGAAAGGGGCTGTAGTTGTGGAAGGGCGAAATTTTAGGGAGTTTCCAGATTAAACAGAATCAAGGGGAAGTGTGGGGGGGAGGAAGAGAATCTAAATTCACCCAGCACCTGCAGTAGTCCCAACTGCAAGAAACGCAATTCAGAAAATGCTGACAGACTAGTTGAGTCTCGTTTATTTTTAGTGAGGCGCAGTGACTTTGGTGGAAAAACAAGGCTCATTGTGAAGAGTAAACACGGCCCCCTGTGTGTCAATGAGCTTCCAATCTGTTTTCCTCATAAAATCTCACTGTTGGCGGTGGTCTGACCTTGGTAAGTACAAGCGCAGGAGATCCGACACATATCCGACCCCCAGCTGATCAAACTTCGAGTGTTTGCTCTTTTTAAAAAAAAAAGCCACTTTCAACGTCAAACCGAGATGGTTTAAATGAATGAATCACCTTGATTTTTTTTTTTACAATAGTCTCTCGCCCGCCGCAACATATGAGAAAATATAAACGCACCGTCTCAAATGCGTCAGCGCTCGTCTTTAAGGGTCAAAGGTATTAAAAACGAAGGGGCGGAAAGCCAGTTGTTTCATGCTGGTTTCTTCTGACCTGGAGCCGAAATATTTGCGACGCATCTGCCAATCATAAAACTTCACTGACCCTGTAACCTGCAATGAACTTGTAATTGACCCAAGGATATCACTTTAAAAAAAAAAGTTACACTTTGTAATGTTAAAGGGGCAGGCCGCATTACACTCTGTGTCCTTGGCCCAACCATATTCAGCTGCTTCATCAATAACCTTCCCTCCAACATAAGGTCAGAAATGGGGATGTTCGCTGATGACTGCACACTGTTCAGCGCCATTCACAACTCCTCAGATAATGAAGCAGTCCATGCCCGCATGCAACAAGACCTGGACGACGTTCAGGCTTGGGCTGATAAGTGGCAAGTAACATTCGCGCCACAGAAGTGCCAGGCAATGACTATCTCCAACAAGCGAGAGTCTAACCACCGCCCCATGACATTCAATGGCATTACCATCACCGAATCCCCCACCATCAACATCCTGGGGGTCACCATTGACCAGAAACTTAACTGGACCAGCCAGATAAATACTGTGACAACAAGAGCAGGTCAGAGGCTGGGTATTCTGCGGCGAGTGTCTCACCTCCTGACTCCCTAAAGCCTTTCCACCATCTACAAGGCACAAGTCAGGAGTGTGATGGAATACTCTCTACTTGCCTGGATGAGTGCAGCTCCAACAACACTCAAGAAGCTCGACACCATCCAGGACAAAGCAGCCCGCTTGATTGGCACCCCATCCACCACCTTAAACATTCACTCCCTCCACCACCGGCGTACCGTGGCTGCAGTGTGTACCATCTCCAAGATGCACTGCAGCAACTCGCCAAGGCTTCTTCAGCAGCACCTCCCAAACCCGCGACCTCTTCCGCCTAGAAGGACAAGGGCAGCAGGCGCATGGGAACACCACCACTTCCAAGTTCCCCTCCAAGTCACACACCATCCTGACTTGGAAATATATCGGCCGATCCTTCATAGTTGCTGGGTTAAAATCCTGGAACTCCCTCCCTAACAGCACTGTGGGAGCACCTTCACCACACGGACTGCAGCGGTTCAAGAAGGCGGCTCACCACCACCTTCTCAAGGGGCAACTAGGGATGGGCAATAAATGCCGGCCTTGCCAGCGACGCCCACATCCCAGGAACGAATAAAAAAAAACAAAAAAAACTCTAACGCCGCACCTTAGCAGCAGAATAATACATGGTACAGTGCCCCAGTGATTGTAAAAGCAGCGTAACCTCTGACCTGCCAGGACCAACGTCACTGGAGCCCTGCTAGTACAAGAAGGACTTGCATTTCTCCAGCGCCTTTCACCACCTCAGGACGATCCAAAGCGCTTTACAGCCAATGAAGTACTTTTTTGAAGTGTAGTCACTGTTGTAATGTAGGAAGTGAGGCGATTTGCGCACAGCAAGCTCCCACAAACAGCAATGTGATAATGACCAGATCATCTGTTTTTAGTGTAGATGATTGAGGGATAAATATTGTCCGGGACACCGGGGAGAACTCCCCCTGCTCTTCGAAATAGTGCCGTGGGATCTTTTAGTCCACCTGAGAGGGCAGACGGGGCCTCGGTTTAACGTCTCATCCGAAAGACGGCACCTCCGACAGTGCAGCACTCCCTCAGCACTGCACTGGGAGCGTCGGCCTAGCTCAAGACTCATGGAGTGGGGCTTAAACCCACGACCTTCTGACTCAGAGGCGAGAGAGTGGTACCCACTGAGCCCCGGCTGACACTTCCATAAAAGATTGACTGTGGGCCCAGCACTGTGTGGGATTCTGACCCATTGCACAAGTTCAGGTTACGACTGAGCCCCAATATTCATCTCCTTCACTGCATTCTGTGGCCATGCGGCATCGGCAATAAAGAGAGCTCCCCCAGTGGCTCAGTTGGTAAATTGCATGGCGCAGTGAGGTGCTGAGCTAATCCGACCAGGTTCTACGTCTGATCTCTGTTCGGTTCACTGGTCTTATCCAAAGGAGAGCTGCAATTAGCTAAAGCGCAATGATTTATGCTGGAACGTCGGGTGAGAATGAGTGGGTTCAACTGTGATGCTTCCATAGTCGAATAGCACGCGCTGCCTAAGCTGGGTGAGTTACCAGAGACTGACTGCTGCCTGCGGAAGGTTATGACTTGGAGGAGCGGAGCAGGAAAAGCTGGATGCTGGGCAAAGTCTGCTGCTGCAGCCAGTCCTGCGTGGAAGAGTTGAACCTCACTGGCCTCCAGGTGGTCTAAAGCCAGAAAGCAATTTCCAGGTTTGATCCCTGGTCTGTGCGGAGTCAGCTGAACGCAGGCAGGGCAATAATTGGGGGCCTCGCTGCCCCACTGGATTAGGGAGCAGAACGGAATGCCATCGGCCACGTTGCCCCCCTCCAGATCGTTATCCCGTGACGTCTTTCGAAAAGCGCTGTTGGATGTCGGGATTGGGTTCGCCCGGGATCTGCGCCACTCGGACCGCCCGGCGCCAAGGCTCGCGCACGGAGAGTGGGCCAAGTGGTGAGGAGCCCCCCCCGGGGGCCAACCCGAACCGAACCCCAGCCGGAGTCAGGAACATTGACAAGAGGGAGGGAGGAAAATGGAAGAACGAAAGTGCCAGCGCGGAACAATAGGCTCCCGGGTGCGGTGATCGGGAACAGTCGACTGGAGCCACGTCTGGCTTCAAACCGCGGAACAGAGACACCAACAAGTCATATCTACGGTGCAGTGGGGCACGATGACCTCCTTCCTGACACGTGAATCCACTGTTGCGGTGGTTCTAGGCCTCCCTTCGCCGTTCCAACCTGCAAGACTTCCCGTAGTAGCAGACAGGGTGGGAAAGGGGCTGAAATGACTCAGATTCTGCGCACCTCCTGTCAACCGAGAAATCCAGAGTAACTGCCGAGGTGCAATGGGCCCGGGCGCCTTCCTGACGGTGTCTGATCAGAAACTATCGCCCACTCCCTCTTCCTTCCAAACGCACACACACAAAACACCTTAAATGAACTCTCGGGCTGAGTGCTGAGTATATCATTAATGGGATTGCTGCAGCCTGGGGACTGGACTTGGCCTGACTTACTGAACCTTAACCACTGCACTCGTACTCTGTCGTATTTATGAGGCGGAGACTGTCAGCGAATCGATCTGGTGAACCATTTCCCGGTCTCGCTGGGGCCTCAGTTCCATGCTCAATCACACTGGTCATCCCAACTATCAGTTTGCAACGATACTGTCGGCGGATATTGTTCGCCCCTCTCTCCCTCCTGAAGGCATTGCCTCTTGCTGGGGTGCAGCCCTTGCCCTCACCTGTGGCTTTTAGCGGTGATAGGTTGCCTGCTATTCGACCACAGGGGCATCAGATTCCCGCTGTAAAACGCGGATGTCGGGTGGAGACAGGATCCAGGGCCTCCCATCCTCCACCTTCCATAAACCTCACCTCACTCAAAACTCTGCTGCCCCTATCTCGTACTGAGGGAGCGCCGCACTGTCGGAGGGGCAGTACTGAGGGAGCGCCGCACTGTCGGAGGGGCAGTACTGAGGGAGCGCCGCACTGTCGGAGGGGCAGTGCTGAGGGAGCGCCGCACTGTCGGAGGTGCAGTACTGAGGGAGCGCCGCACTGTCGGAGGTGCAGTGCTGAGGGAGCGCCGCACTGTCGGAGGGACAGTACTGAGGGAGTGCCGCACTGTCGGAGGGGCAGTACTGAGGGAGCGCCGCACTGTCGGAGGAGGAGTTAAAGCGAAGCGCCGTCTGGTCCCCAGCTGCACATAAAAAATTCGAAGAAGGGCAGGGGAGTGCTGGGACAACATCTGCCCTCCAGCCAACATCATTAAAACAGATTATCTGGTCTGTTTATGGGACCTTGCTGTGCGCAAATAAGCTGCCCCGTTTCCCTTCATTGAAACAATGACGACACTTCAAAAGCCCTTTCGGGCGTCCTGAGGTCATGACAGGAGCTGTATAAATGCTTGCTCGCTCTGTAAAGTGCCGTGGGAGCTTTTACATTCACCTGGAAAAGGCAGACGAGGACTCGGTTCAGGGGCTCATCCCGAAAGATGGCACTGACGTGCCAGCTCAGATTAACAGCCACAACCGTCTGACTCGGAGTGGCACTGACTGAGCCAAGCTGACACAAGGGACATTTTCCCATGCTCACTAGCCACGCCACTCCCCACAGTGACAAGAGAAACCCATTCGCCATGATTACCAGGTCGCTGCACCATCAAAATTATAGCTTCCAAAAAAAACCCACCCCAACACGTTCTATCAACCGCCCGAAACTTTCTCAAGAACCGTCAGTTATTTCTGGACCAGGCCAGTTCAAAGTACAGAGGTTAATAACAAACCTTGTTTGTTCCCAGCTGAAAGAACATTGTGATCAGGGAAAGGAGACTTGCTGGACCTACATAAAGTGCGCTGTTCCGAGTTGTGCTTTATTACTCTTTCAAAGGGTCACAGATTAATTTATTGTTGTGTATCGGGAAGCCTTTTAATGCTGTAGCATGCGTCTTTATTACAACGGTATTGTAGTGTCACCCGTGGCTCAGTGGGCTGCACCCTCCCTCGCCTCGGAGTTACTTAAAGGTTGTGGGTTCAAGTCCCACTCCAGGAAACTTGAGCACAAAAATCCAGGCTGACACTCCAGTGCGGTGCTGAGGGAGTGCTGCACTGTCGGAGGTGCCGTCTTTCAGATAAGACGTTAAACCGAGGCCCCGTCTGCTCTCTCAGGTGGATGTGAAAGATCCCATGGCACCATTTCGTAGGGGAGTTTGTCCTGGGGCCAATATTTATCCCTCAATCAACATCACTAAAACCAGATGATCTGGTCATTATCATGTTGCTGTTTGTGGGATCTTGCTGTGTGCAAAGTGGCTGCCGCGTTTCCCACATTACTACACTGGCTGTAAAGTGTCTTGGGACGTCCGGTGGTTGTGAAAGGTGCTACATAAATGCAAGTCTGTCTTTCTTCCTATAATGTGTTGTTTATGATATGATAAAAGTCGATCTACAATTGTCACACCATCTACAAGTTTCATGGAGGACATCATTTAAATATTAGAACTACGAAACAAAGCAAGGACTTGTATTTAAACAGTGCCCTGTGTCCTCAGGATGCCCCAAAGTGCCAGATTTAACTCCCTGGTGAGTGCAGAGTTGTCAATCTCAGGAGGGGTCTGTGGTGCGGGGGTTGCAATTCAACTCAGCAACCTTTGGCTAGAGAGAGAGGGGGGGGGGGACGGAAATCAGAGCCTCCTGCTCACAATCCAGTGCGTGAGCGGGCAGAATCAGGCTCAGCTGTGATGCGCCCCTCGGTCGAATAGTCGGCTGCCATTCGCTGGTCTAGAGTCACAGGCCACTGGGTATAGGTACTGGAGGGTTATCATTGCACAGGGAACTGTGCCCCAGTGTAAGCTGCTAGCTTAAGGAACACGAGGGGAGAACAGATTCTGTCCACGAGGTGGGTTGGGAGAGGGATATAAAAATGCAAATTCATTCCTTATGATCAGCATCGAGGCTGCTCAGGATGAGTGATGTGGATCAGACACCTGGTCTAATCTTAATGGTAGCTTTAAACCACCAACCCCCCACTTCAGCAGTGGGCTACGCCCCCGGCACCTGCCAATCATTTCTGGGCCCTGGGAGGGACGGAGAATTTTAGTGGGAATTAAATTCGAATGGTCAGCAATTGGTTTGGGAAGTTGGTGTTTGCTGGGAGTCCACACTCCAGGCCAACATTCCTGAACCGGAAAAATCATGGGTTGGGAATGCACTGGTGCCTCATTCTGACCAGGAGCTTGGCTGCAATGTCTGCAGTGCTCTCCTGTTGCTCAATTTCCTGCTCCCTCGCTCGTTTCGGCCTCTCCCCCTCCCAAGGTGACCCGTGTGCCTCGCATCATTTTCTAATACTGCCGACTATTTCACCATGGGGACCATCACAATCCTTATCCAATGCACACGCACTCAGACACACACACACACACACACTCACACACAGACACTCAGACACAGACACTCACACACAGACACTCACACTCAGACACACACACACACATACACTCACACACATACACTCACACACATACACACAGACACTCACACAGACACTGACACACAGACACTCACACAGACACTGACACACAGACACTCACACACAGACACTCACACAGACACTCACACAGACTCACACACACTCACTCACTCACACACTCACACAGACTCACACACACACACATTCACTCACACTCACACACACATTCACTCACACTCACACACACACATTCATACACACTCACACACAGACACACTCACACACACACACTCACACACAGACACACACTCACACATTCACTCACACTCACACACACACTCACACACAGTCACACTCACTCACGCACACTCACACCTGTGTACGCACACTTTCCAATAGGAGTCACTGGATTGTGATTGGGACTAGAAACTATGGTTGATTTTCTCCTCCCTACTCCAGGGGCATGGGCGGATTCCCAAGGCTGCCCTGCCTGGGACAATCTAACTGAGCACAGCGCAGCGATTGAACTTGGGATCTTCCTGGACGACGTGGTTCAGTTTCACGCTAACAGAGGTCCAACCAACTGGGAAAATGCAGGGCATGACTAGTGGCCAGAAGGAGATCTGCACGGAGCTGTCCGCGTGGCCCCATTCTCTGGTGTTGGTCCCATGGGGCCACCCAGCCCACAGGCAGCTGGCTGTGATCGCTGAGGTTCCATGTGATTGACCCACGACCCATTGGTGGCCCCATGTAGCCATCCCTACTTTGCCGATGTAGCAGGTCTTACTTTTTAAGAAACCTTTTGGTTGGAAAGGCTGAAACACGGTCAGGCAGAAAGAACATCAAGATTAAAAGCCTCCTCCCAATCCGTTATAACCCATTAGGCAATCCAGTGACCTGATGCTGCATGGCAAGGTGGGCATGACCTGCAGGCAGACGTTTCCGAGTTGTGTTGATGTCACCAGTCAGTGTGTTCTGCCTCTCGAAACAACCTTGACCCAGGACACGCAGAGCCGCGATTACCATAAAGAAACCAGCTGGGATCAGACCTTCCTTATCAACAGCCCAGTAAACAATGCCTTGCTATTTTTTACGTTGCTAGGTGAAGTGACCGGGCTTGGGGAGGCCGCTATATTTGTGTAGGGGGGCTTCTGGGTGGCTGCCAGTTAAATTAAATTGGTTTGTTGGGAGAGAGGGTCATTTAAGTAGAATTGGCTTTTTAAGGATGGCTAGGGTGTTCGCCTATATTGGCCGAAGGGGCTTTCTCTGATATTTAGGCCTCTTCCAAGAGATGGCCTGGCTGAGGTGGGGGAGAGAGGGGGATGGGGAGAGCGAGGGGGAGGGGGAGGGGTGAGGGTGACAGGGGAAGGGAGGAGAGGCAGGAGGAGAGGGAGTGGGGAGAGCGAGGGAGAGGGGGAGGGGAGGGAGAGGGGGAGGGGGAGAGAGAGGGCCAAGTTCCCCTCCAAGTCACACACACCATCCTGACTTGGAAATATATCGGCCGTTCCTTCATCGTCACTGGGTCAAAATCCTGGAACTCCCTCCCTAACAGCACTGTGGGAGCACCTTCACCACACGGGACTGCAGCGGTTCAAGAAGGCGGCTCACCACCACCTTCTCAAGGGCAACTAGGGATGGGCAATAAATGCTGGGCCTTGCCAGCCACGCCCACATCCTGAGAATGAATAAATACATAAAAAAAAAATACACACAGTCAAGCAGATGGAGGTCCAACGGTATCAAATATTACATCTCTCAAACTCAATACCAACCCAACTGGGTAAGACATTGAAATAATGTCGTGAATATAATGGTGAACACCGGCCGCCCAATAGGTGAGGTTGGTAGATGTCTCACTTGGTGTGGTAGCGAGTCAGCTGGACCAGGATGTCCCAGCTTCAAGCCCTGGTCTGTACTGAGTTAGAAGATCTCGGCCAAGGGAGCAGTGGGGCCCTGCAATCGGGATCAATGACCCTGCCATACAGAGAGGGGGTGGGTGGTGGGGCGAGTGTAACAGCTCATGATTACTATCCAGTGACCGCGTACAGAAAAGTGTGTGGATCAGATGATGATACCAGAACTGAGAGGTTGACAACTATCAGGAAAGGTTGAACAGGCTGGGGCTCTTTTCTCTAGAAATGAGAAGGCTGAGGGGTGACCTGATAGAGGCCTTTAAAATTATGAAGGGGTTCGATCGGGTAGACGTAGAGAAGATGTTTCCACTTGTGGGGGAGACCAGAACTAGGGGCCATCAATATAAGATAGTCACTAATAAATCCAATTGGGAATTCAGGAGAAACTTCTTTACCCAGAGAGTGGTGAGAATGTGGAACTCGCTACCACAGGGAGTGGTTGAGGCGAATAGTATAGAGGCATTTAAGGGGAAGCTAGATAAACACATGAGGGAGAAAGGAATAGGAGGATATGCTGATAGGGTGAGATGAAGAGGGGGTGGGAGGAGGCTGGTGTGGAGCATAAACACCGGGCACGGACCAGTTGGGCCGAATGGCCTGTTTCTGTGTTGTGAATTCTGTGTAACTAGGGGAGGGTTGGGCTCAGTTGTGATGCATTCTGTGGTGGAAGAGCCTGATAACACTGTTAAAGCTCACAGATGAAGAACGGCCGCTTAGACAAGGACACCTATGGAATCCTGCCCCAGAATGAGTCATCAAGTTGGGAGACGGGCTCGATGGGCTGAATGTTCTTCTATGCCGTGAAATCTATTCTATAAGGGGGGGGCAGGAGAATGAGGAAGAACATTATTGGAAAGAATTTCAGCCTGAGGTAATCAGCAGCATGGGAGGCCTGTTCTATTCAAAGTCCAATAAACCACACTAACCACAGAACACTCAGAAGAGCACACGAGAATGTGTAATAGGGACAGTAAACAAGGTACGCAACGTAATCTGGGCAAACACAGGAACTGGCAGTTGAACTATTAGTTAAAAAGAATTAGCTTGTGGCTTCCCTGAGGAGCTGGGAGGGTAAGTGTCCTGCCTCGGATCTGCCCAGACAGGAGAGTCAGTGACGTGGTCTCTCCCGGGTTAGCTCACCTCAGCCTAGGTGGCCAGCACTGGGCTCAGCACTCCAGCTAGGGGAAGAAAAAAATCAACCAAGATTCCCAATCCTGCGTGTGTGCCGTGTGGGCACCGAGTGAGGTCTGGAGCGGGATCGGACCTTAGGCCCCTTCCCCCTCCTCCCCCTCCTCCTCTAGAATAGCCTCACTGATCGGAGCCGCTCGGAGGGCAGGCAGTCGCCAGGCATGGAACCGTACCCGACTGCGAGTTCATCCTTTCTGGGGGAGGGGGGAGAGGTAATTGCTCTGTGGGGGGGGAGATAGAGGAG